>JABVXU010000595.1:0-33110 GCA_013365365.1 Cruorifilaria tuberocauda
TAGACTTTGTGCAATTCAATCCGCGCTGTTGTTATTGCTTTGAGAGATTATTCGTTTTAATTTAAATTCATTATCTCTTTAAGCGAAATTATTCTTTATTTCGTATTTCGTCCGTTCTGTTATTGTGTGCATTCAGCACTTCCTATATGTTTCGTTTAGCAGTAGTAACCTTTTCCTATCTGATTGATTGGACTGATTGGTCGATACCTTTGTGGAGCATGTATTGCTTGCTCATTATGTTTGTTGAGCATGTCGTATATTATGAACTGGTAAAAGTTTTTGTTAGATGCGACTGAAATATAAACGGTTTAGATTTAGATTGTATCACTAATTGATCTTTAATTATTAGGTAAGATTTAGCAAGGTCTAGTTCCGTAGTAAAGTATTTCATGGTTATAACCTTGAGCGGTTTTTCATATCAGTTATTAATAGAACTATCGTTATTTTGGACTAAGTAATGCTAGATGATATTACCTTGTTAACTGAAGCTTTTCAGTTCCACATGTGCTATGCAAATGAAAATTACTTTGTTCGGAATTGCTTTTTTTTGGTCAAAGATTTAATAAAAACGATCATTGAGATATTACGTTCCTAGTTTTCAAATCAACAACTTCTAATATTAACCCAGAAGTTTCAAAATAAGTGGGAATGTAAGTTGAACAGAACTGATTTTCAGTTTTCGTCTGAAATCGGGGTTATGGATAATTTCGAGTAATGAAACTTACGGAGATTCTTTACTCCCTCATCGGTTAGTTAAATGACGACTGTACAGAAAGTAAAAGTACAGTTATGAATATGATGAACATATTCAAGTCAGAAGTCGTGTTTGTTGTGTGAAGTTCATTTGCTCAACTGAGTCAAAACGACACTTTAAAAAAAGACTAGTTAATTAAAGCAAGGTTGGAAATTAAATAATAAAGACAAAAGATGTAATTAACTGGAGATAAGTGAAGAAGAGATTGATTAGGCGATAAGAGCTGAAGACTGGTCGCTAATCTAGGATTGAGGACTGATTCAGCAGTTAGAGTTAAAATAATTAGTAATTGGTATACTGATATTTGTTTAATAAATTAACAAACAGTGAAACGTGTATAATGATCTTAATCCGTGCTCTAATCATGCTTACAATTACTAAGGTTCCTAGTGGATTGTTTTTATTCCTTTGTTTAATAATCGACATAACAACTTTAATAGCTGTCTAACGTGTCATATTTCGATTGATAACTTGATGACAGTAAAAAAAAATGCTGCTAGCTGATTTCAGATTTCGTAAACTAATATAAAGAACCGTTTGTCGAAAGTGGTGTTTTAGAAAGTAATACTTGGTTTAAGGTTGGCGAAACTTATTGTATTCGTGCACGCATTCATTCCTTTTTTTTTCATATGGAATAAATTTCATTGGTTCGAAATTATTATTCATTGATTCGAAAATAATCGAATTGATTTTCATGTTTTATCAAGCGGTAATCGTTGCAAAAAAACCGAGATATATTAAGCTATTAAACCTTTCATTTGTCTTAACCTTTCTTAGATCTAAAATGCTATCTTTTTTTCCTGAACATCATTCCATTTATCACCTACTTTAAATATCCCTATTTAATGGCATTTATTAGTTAATATCTAATATCCCTTTGTGGAACTCCAATCTATCCATTTTTGTGAAAAAAAAAAAAACACCACAATTAATAGAGTATCAGCACCAATTATGCTAGTAACTGATTAGCACAGAGTAGACCATACATACCAAATTTACCGAAATCATATGAAATTCTACATCTGCTTGGGACTATCTTTGAGACACTGAGATGTAGAAACTCCAGCAAATTGTCAATACAACTGCAAAAGACATACTTGGAATCTTTCCCCCTTTATCAATCACTATCATACTCTCGATTTTACACATTTTGCAGTTGTTAAGTGGAATTACCAATTAATTTGCGAACATGTAATACTCTAACTACAAACGAATTTTATTCAAAGCAGCCATTAGTGATTCCTAGCAATAAACTGAAACAATTAATAGTATATCACAGATATATTCAGGAACTTCGACCAGTTCAAATGAACTGATAAAGAAACATTTAAGTACGAAGTATACGCCGTTTTGAGGTTTACAATTCCAGTACGCAATTTCAAATTCACAACTACTGAAAACGAAACGAAGTTAAGCACTTCTGTTTAAAGCACAACTAAACTTTCAACTGAACAGTTAATACTCATCGTAGTTTTACTTAAATCAAAATTAAACTCAGGTCTAGGTTTCCTTTTCAATTAAAGCTTTCAAATCTGTTTTTCTTTTTTTGACCAGCAAAGTTAGTTTGAAGAGGTGCCTTACTTGGTCGGAGAATATACTCGAATTCGATTTACAAACACGATAACGGAAGTAGATGGATGAAGTAAACAAGTGTTCTAAAATTGAAGAGAGAGTTCACGCTGTAAAAAACTACAGCAAAATAATGATAGAAGGATGAAAAATCAACCATTCGGGCTGAGGAGGATAAGAGAAAAATTAATGAGGAAACAATAATTTTTTGAAACATTTACATTAAGTTTCATGCACTCGGAATTATGATTAAGAACTACATTAAGAACTAAAGAAGTACCTATATACCGCAATCATTTTGCTCCCGTTTTATCTTTCTTTGAAATGGAAAATCGAAATATGATCCACTCAGAAATATGAAAGAATCTTAAAACATGCACAGTCGGAAAACAAAATCACCAATGAATAGACTTATTTCTCAATAATTAAACGGGAAACCGATAAAGAGAAATTCAAGGACTACAACACAAACATCTAATTTCCAAGATGAAAGGATTGACAAACACTCGAAAGTAAATAACACACAATCTCTTGTCTCTGAATGCACTACTGGAATGTGGTAGACACTCATTTTTAGATCAACTGGAATCCCATACACTCTTTCAGGTCTTATTCTGTACAATTAAATAAGATGAACCCTTATCTTCTTGCTTCAGTGTTGACTGCGAGCAGACTTGCGCTGAATTCACAACAATGTAGAGTAATAAAATTTCCGCAGTGCTTGAAAAACCACTGTTTAACTATATATTTCTTGCAGCCTGTCACAACTTGGTGTCCCCATACGCTGGGCTCGGTTCCATAGATCGGCATCACCGAAGGTACGTGCTCTCCATAAGGCAGTTTCTCCTTAATTAATCGATAATTCAAAAATAAAATCGACGAAATAATTGATAGTGTAACACATGCCACGAACAATTAATAACAGTGTGAATGCGATTCTTTTGAAAGCCGTATCTGTTACTTGAAAATAACGCCAAACTTACGCTCATTTCTTTCTCTATAACACTTCATTCGGAGATGAGAGACATATTCGTCTTCAACTTGATGCTCTATTTGAACTATTTTATTACGATAATTGCTTAAGAAATCAGTTTTAACGTAATATGGCACTTGCAGATCCCTCGTAAAACGTTCGTCAGTATACTTGCTGAAATATGGAAATTCTATTCTATGCAATACAGTTTATGAGAAATTTCCCTTTTTCTTCCAGATTTCACTATACCTTCACATTTTTTTTGAACTCAACCTCGAAAACCTTCAATAGGAAATAAAATAAGGAGTTTAAATTACATATTCAAAAAGAAATATACGGTAGAAAAAACTTACCCAGTACGATGCAGTGAAAATGCTGGATCGCCTACCATTAGTTGAGCAATCAAACCAAGAAAAAGTACGGCAAAAAGTGGAAGAAGTTGCAAAATGGGTGCATACGGTGACTGAAAATAACCCATCTTACCGTATCGGTGTAAAAAGCAACGCAATCTAAAAAATATGAATCACAAACTTAGTACTGAAGAAATCATTAAAAAACGGAAACCTGCTCCTGTTGTCCTGAATGTTGCTGATGAAAATACTGCGCTCCACGCTGCCGTCTATTTAAATGACTTCCTGGATAACCACCGCCAAAGAACATGTTGAAAATCTCTTCCGCAGTAAATTCCGCTATAAGTTAAATTATGATTATTCTACAAATGAGTTCCTGCGGTATAGTATGTGTATCACCTCGACGTTAGTTCACAGAGCAACGAACTTTTCAAGATTCTTGAATATTGGTAGTGTAATTAAATAAAATAGATAAATGATTCCCCAAAATAATCACATTTTGCACTCTATCTAACAGCAAAATTTGGCGACAAACCTTCAAACCCTCTGCCATAATCGTATTCGCTAAATTCATCCTCATATTGATTAGACCGTCTTCGGGGTCCTTCAGCACCATAGAGATCATACTGAGCACGCTTATCTTTATTGGAAAGAACCGCATAAGCATTGCCGAGGGCTGCAATAAGCTTTCAGAGCTATGACAATAAATACTTAAACTACACTGGACATTAGAAGACATAATATGATAGAAAATTAGTGTTTCACATCTGATAGTCCTTGCTATTTTTGACTTTTTAAATGTAACCTTCACACAATCTTGATTATGAATCGCTGAACAATTTACAGACAAAGATTACCTTTAAAAGCTTCAGTAGCACCCGGTGCATGACACTTGTCGGGATGAAGTTGTAATGCAAGCTTACGATATTCCCTTTTTAGATCCGACTCATTTGCACTCTTCTTGAGATTCAGTATTTCGTAATAATCTTTACAGTGTCGTATTCTAAAAAAATTTCACAAATACAATATTCATGTACTACGAAATGTCATACGTCAAATTATAAACCCGAAACTCCCCACTTAATATGCTGCTTGCAACGTGATCTTTTATCAGCAAAAAATTTAAAATTACCAGACCTTCCGAACACATTTTGAAACACGCAGCTCACATACCTTTCAACAATTTCCAACTCTTCTTTCGTATAATGAACACCTAGCTTTGGACGAGCTGATGAACGTGAACGAGAAGCCCTTTGTTTTGCCTCAGTAGCACTTGACGATGAACCTTCATCAGCTAGAACAAGAGGAAAAAAAATTCATCGGTTCCTATTTATTACATGAAACTTTAACTTTGTTTATCACTACCTTATTACACCCAATTTGTGTCTGTTTTCCACTCTTTACATTACCGTATCAATCGTTGCCCTGGAATCACTGATTCCAAACATATTTTCAAAGAAAATAAAGGATGATACCTCCGTCAGGGCAACCTCTCTCACCATTCATGGCTGGCTGATTACGGCTAGTATGAAACTGCGTTCGCCGACTTCGAATATCCGAGTCTGTTTCATACTGGTCGTAATGTCCATAACCGGCTTCTGTTCCTGTTGAATGATAATCACCTTCGTCATTATCGCCATTTAGTGTTTGCGCTTTTTTTAATAAATCTGTATACCATAAACAATTTTATTCCATTAATATTCGCCACATCATTATTTTATTCATATCCAAACAATTTGCTATACCTTAATTTCGTCACTCCGTCTTGAACTAAATTATCTACAGATTCTTAAGAGCTTTGCAGCTGACGTATCAAATAATTCAAACTTTGACAAAATAAGACTGCAGAGGTAGTAGACTGCCCCCAGTTCAACAAGGAATTGAAATTTCCTTCCTTCTAATTGGACTGATTTCGGATATTCCTATAAAAATCCAAGCACGGTGACACTTGAAAGAGAAAACTAGAAAACTAGGGGGTGCAATCTAGCAGAAGAAAGTTCACGTCATCATAAATGAATGTCCCGAAGCGGTTCGCTACAGGATATATCTTGAAATGCGCCATTTTTCTCTTTCTCCACCCTATATATTGTCATGCTGAGAAAGCCGTAATAATGCCTCTTAAATTTTTATATCTTTTAACTAACATTTCACATCCACCGTAGGATCTAGCTTGGTAGCTTTATGTAAAAATTTGACGGCTTTTGCGCTATCTTTTTCTCGCAATGCATTACGTGCTATATCCACACAACGTTGTGCTTCTGCTCGATTGGCCTCCATTTTACCTGTACTTCTGAAAGAAAAAAAAACTCGGTAAATTATGTGCTGAGATCAATTATCATTTGACCCTTCATGCGCTGTTATATACGTTGCTCTAAGGTGGACACATGATATGATAGTCACTTTTGAGTTCCTAAATCATTTCTCCGCTCGGTAAATTGAAATTTAGCAACGTTACTGAGAATCAGAATTGACAGTTACTAATACACACGTATCGAGAAATATTAATTTGTAACACTAACATTAATTGATGAAAAAATGTTGAATTCATATCAAATTTTTAAAGAATTATGCACAAAACCTTGAATATCTTTAAAAAATTCTCAAAAAAAAATTCATACCTTCGGTATAACTACCAATTATACGGACAATTATACCAATAATAAAGATTTATTAAACGAGAAATATTCGAAAATTCGCATATATATTCGAGCATAATGAGAGGTCTTTTTTATTTAGGATAACTCAATTTTCCAAATTACTATATCTATTTAGAACAGTCTACTTTTAGAGCAATAAAACGAAATATAAGCAAACAATAAAATATCTCCCCAAAATATCCCCCCAGCATTCTATCTTGAAATTAAGCTAATAATATCTTCTAGCTTCTCTCCACAATGCTCCTTGTATGAAAACTTTTCGTTTCAACGATATTTTTGATTTCTTACCTTACGTAAAACTCTTAATGGTGTAAAGTGAAGGAAGATTTCACGATAGCTGGCAGTGAAATAATTACATAAACAATTACGTAATGTTGAGAATACATTAAAAATGAAATTAAACATAAAATTAAGCCAAATTTTCTGACTCTTCCTAACTCTCCAATAATTTTAATTATTTGCAAAATACGCAGTTTGATTTCGAAATCTCTTTGATTCAAAATTTTAAACTGAAAAATTCTAATTTTCGATTACATTCTTAATTGCATCATATTTTCATCATTTTCAGCAAATTTTAATTGTTTAAACAACAATTAATTTGACTTCTGAGTTTTAAATATATGCAAAATTCTCATCAATCTCTGTCCTTTAAGTTAAATAACAAATTGTAAATAAAATGACTATTATAGAGTATTCGAGAAAAAAATTTCAAACGAAATTAGTTATAAATTTACTGATATCCATAAATAATATCAGTAATAGATAAGTTATCAATGATTAAATTTTATCAGTGTTACATTTCATTTTACATTCTATTTCCAAATTTTATTTCAACAAACATACCATCATAATCCATAAACGTTTTTTTATCATAATCTGGAACATAGAGAATTTGATAAATAATATTATCCGGAATGGAGGATAAATAATGATATCTTATAACCTAGAAAACATAAACATCCTCAATTGTCATTATCAATGCTCGTGTCATTAAATATTCAGAAGAAGCAGAAGAATGTTTCAATTAGCTTGGTTAACTTTCATTTAAATGGTCAAGAAGGTTATCATTTGCTTATATTTAACTTAAATGCGATTTAATTCGAATTTTCCAATTCAGCTACTTTATATTTTCCTCATTCATCTTTTCTCCTCTTACTTTTTATCAACAATATTTTAACAATTGTAATTCTGTCGATTGTTTAGCATCAAATGTGCGAAATTCATTCAGTATATGCTGAAAACGGATCCGGTAATTTTTATACTATCCAACATAGAATACTAAAACACTGAAGATGTACATATTTTTAGCACTTTTATTTTCACTTTTCTTTCCTTTCCGGTTTTATTTTTCCCTTGCATTGATAGCATACCAATCTTTCTTCCATCCAAACTCCTCTTCTTTTTCTTCCTTTCAACTCCGGTCCTTTTCCTTTCACTTTTTACCTCGAATTCAAGGAGAAATGTTGCATTCTAATTATAACAGTACTGATGATAACAGTAATTATATAATATGAGAAATTATTTTAATTAAAATAAATAGCAGTAATAGAAATCCTTGCTATGTTCTGATGTTCTGGAACATTTGATATTTACAAATGACACAATTTATTAAGGTGTCGTCATTAGCAACTCGAAACAGCCATAGCAGGGAAAAAAAAAAATTCTAGCGTTTGTGACGATAATATAAAACTTGTTTGAAATCAGCCATTCTCTTCAATTTGCAAACAAAACTAATAAAGCTTGCATTATTTTACAACGATGATTGCCATTCCCATTAAATTTGCTTTCACTTATTGGAACTTTTCAATGAATAATTTCACCTTTGATTTCAAAATTATTCTAAATTTTTAAAATGAAAAAATTTTCTTTCAAATTAACAATTATTGTAAAATGATGATAATATCCAAGAAGAAATCAGATTTTGTTGTATTATTCAAATATTTCATTAAATGTATCAGTGTAATGTTGAGAAATCATTCGTTAATTTAATTAATTAGATCGCTATTTATTGAAATTTTACGATCGAAAATATTGAATCAATGATACTTCAGATCAATTCATGAAATTTAATTGAGAAATTGAGAAATTTTAGAATGGCAAAAAAATTTTGAAATTTCTGATCTAAGTTAATGTTATTCTTAACCTTATGCCATAATTTTTTTTTAAATCTTATTTGCTTACCTGTTCTTATTCCTTTTATAAAGTTTTGCCTTTGATATGTAAAAACTCTCGAAAAGCAACATTAATGGAACTGGTATTGTCTCTAGAAATTTGACTAAAAATGGTAGCTTGTAAATATAAAAGGGTGAAAGCAAATCATATTGGACGGAAGCAAAACAGGTCTTTTAATACAAAATCGAATTTTAGGAAAGAAAACACATTTCCTACTTGACATTTCATTTTTGAAATTATCATAGCAATTCTTCTTTAAATTTTAAAAAATTTTAAATGTTTATTTAATTTCATTGAAATTTAAAAGACATAACAGTTGTTGAAATAATTCCAACTCATTATTGTCTGCATTTTCTTCACCTGTAATAAACGTTTTTCTCTTTGTGTGCGTGTACCTTTTTAAGCATTACCTGCAATATTCAGCATGAATAGAATAGTAAAATTTGATCGACAATTATAAGATAATTCAAATCTACCTTTAGGTTTAATAACTTTGTTACCTGACATTTTCAATGATATGAATATTATGATAATAAAAAGGTATGCTGTATGTAGAAATATCCGTGTATAATTTTATCATTTACCGGTTTACTATCTATAAAAAGAAAACATGGATGATATAAGTAAGATTACGTGAACTAGCGTAACTTTATTGAAATAAACGTGTACTTAATATGATATCTTAGAATCATTTCTTACGCTTCTTACGCTTGATGATATATATGTTTAAATATTATATGATATTTTCATTTTGTATTTTATGCTGTTAATTTAACTTACCGTTTTTTTTTTTGAAATGTAATGAAGAATTCTCTGTCTCTTTAACTTTCTAAAAACATCTCATCTTTTTTTTTCCACTCTTCTTTATCATTTTCAAACAGGTATTTTTATTTCACCTCGGTGTAACGTGTAATGACATAGCGAAATACCACTTTTCTTAAGTAACAGATTAATCGATATCAAGTGACAATATCTGCGAAGATCATCTATCGATCTTATTGCGTTTTATCAAAATGATTTTTTAATTCGATTAATTTTAGAATACAAAAAAAGAAAAAGAAATTCTTTTCTAATTATTTTTACAGTGCGAAAAAACATGTACTCATCTAGCCGTTTGCCACAACTCTTTCATCATTAATTCGATTCAATTTTATCAACTTTGGAACAAGAAAAAAAAATCTGTTAAATTAAAATTTTGCTCTTTCACGGTTTATTTTTTCGATTATTGTTTTATTTATGCACACGGAAATAGGATGTTATTTTACAATTGCATACTTTTACTTGGTACTTTTATACTGATAATGGCGGCTAAAACAAAAGATTCAGGTTTGTTTAACATTTCTAATTACTTTATTTTCCTTATAAATGAATTTTTAATTTTTTATTTTTTCTTATTTCTAATTGAAGTAGATTTATTAACAATTTTTAGTTCGAATAGCTTTATCATATTCTAACGTTTATCATCAAAATTATTTCACAGAATTTCAGTATTTTATAGATTTTTTAATGCATTTTTTAATCTCTAGCCATTTGAAAAATTCATAAAATGGAATTTTACTTTAATATATAACAGGTTGCATCATATTTTAATGCCTGATTTTATCGATAAACTTCTTATTGTTCCACATCATTCGTTTTGATGATAGATCTGTGGATGACTTAAAATTTTTTGAAACGAAACAAATTAATCATTGACAAATTCATTCGAAAATAAAAATTAGTTCGATTGAATAAGAGTTTAATTAATTTAAATGAAACATAATTGGTTCATCAATTTTACGGTTTCTAAATTTTGTGACAAAATTAGAATGATATGAAAATAAATAGAAGGATGAGAACATCAATCAACAAAATTGTGTTGAATAAGTGTTACCTTGATTTTTGAAAAATTTATTTTACTACTTTAACAACCGACCATTAAAATTTAATTATACATTCTCGTGCATAATCTATCACTTTCAATAGGATAAGTATTTCTTTGTCAATTTGTAAAAGATAAAAAGAAGGAAATATTTTATTCTAGAATGCTTATAAAAATTGAAAATTGATATTTCTTTATTAGAATTGTTACCTATACGAATAACTTTCATTCCTGATTTATAAACTTTTCAAAAAAAATTTTGTCCAATACATTTTCATGCAACATTCGTCAGTTCCTTTT
Organism: Cruorifilaria tuberocauda; assembly: GCA_013365365.1. Lineage (NCBI taxonomy): Eukaryota > Metazoa > Nematoda > Chromadorea > Rhabditida > Onchocercidae > Cruorifilaria > Cruorifilaria tuberocauda. The sequence goes on from JABVXU010000595.1 coordinate 10,637, forward strand.
TGTTTCATCCATCTATAACTCTTTTTGTTTTTTTTTTTCCTTTCCTAATTGCTCTCGTATTTTCAATATTGTAAAATTTTAACCATATAAAATTTTATGCGTAACTTCGAAATTTAAGCTGAAAAAATTATTTAAACTGTTAAAAGTTATTTCATTAAATATTTCAAGAATAAAATTATAAACTATGTATGAAATAATGTTTATTTACAGCAAATACATGCAGAGATTTGGATCGACATTGTTTTGCTCTAATTGCACAGGATGGAAGTCAATGCTTAAAATCAACATATGCTAAGAATTATTGCTTAATGACATGTATGATATGTGGTAAAATCGAGAAAAGTTAGCATTCATTTACACTTTTTTTCTTCTAATCAATTTTTTATTTCATATTTTGACTTACAATAACAATTTTTACTTTTATACAAAAATGTTTTCATCAATTTGATAATTGATTATATACAGTATAATTACCGTTTACGATTTTGTTAAGTATGATATATACATGTGATAATGATAATATATGAAACTTACGGAAAGTATATCTTGTCTAATTTTCTAAGCAATTTTAGGATTTTTTAAAATATTTTAGAATTTGATGTACGTTTTGTGCCAGAAATACTAAAGCCATTAGCATGGTTAATTGGAATTTGGCGTGCTGAATCTGGTGGCAAGGCAATCTTTCCAACAATACCTATATTTACGTATGGAGAACAAATTGAATTTTCATTACCAGCTTCCAGCGTGACAGCCCTCAAGGCACTCAACTACACGTAAACTTTCTCATTTAACCGACAACTTATTAAGTGTTCAATAAATCAATCTATTATTAGCATATCAAACAATAAATCTCAATAATTGAATTTAATTTCAGAGCTTTTGCATGGGATATGAATAACCGTGAGGAATTACACAGTGAATATGGTTTTCTAACAATGAAACCAGATACGAAAGAAGTTGCTTTGTCTACTGTTATGAATAATGGTAGGTAAATTGAATAAGTATATTAGTAGATCCAGTTCCAGGTTGTATTCCAGGAAAAAAAAACAGCAAAAATTATTTCAAACATAAGTACTTTTATAATTTGTGCAATAAACAAAAATACTGAACTTAATTTTGTTGAATTTTGCTGATTAATTTTAGGCTTTGTAATGATTGAGCAAGGACCATTACACGGGAAATCATTCAGACTGCTTTTACAAGATATTGGTCGAATAAGTTTTAGTCGAGATCTACCAGTATATGGGGTTTGAATTTATTCATATTATTTATGCTTAAATTTTCATCCAGTTATTAGAAAATTTGACCTTATTATGATTCGAAATTAATAAGAGTAGAGTTAGTAGTAAATCAAAGTTTGATGGAATAAGCAGTCTAATTAGATAGGCTTTAACCAAGATCCACCACAATTAACACCTTATCAAATCGCTAACAAAAAATGATAGGTAGAAGTTAACAACATAACTGCTTCCCAGCAGCATTTCCAGAGATACTAAATGATATCGAATTATATTAACACAATTTTACAGACAATTCGGGAATTTCGATTGGTGGACAGTGATACGCTTGAACAACGATTTAGGATGGAAACTTTAACACATCGGATGCAGATGCATACTTCTGTTCGATATAAAAGAATTTACCCGAAATAAATTTTTATTCAAAAAAAAAAGGAAAACCTTGTTTATATGGAACCAAAAGAAAGTATTATAACTGAACGATGAATGATTTGCTAATGAACTTTATAAATAAGTTTTATCAAAAGTTTACACAGTATGTTTATAATCAATCACACGTTATTGCGTGGGATAGGCTGTATTGAATAGCGAAAGGTAAAAAGAGTAAAATTTGCTGGAAATAAATTTCATTGAATAATCAGGAATTTTCCTCATACTATCATTGATATATTTTTCTGAAAACGATGATAAAAGAAAAAAAAACACCTGTTTCAAATAACAGCTTTACTCCTATCGATTTTATCTTTTTTAACTAAAATTTTTAAATCAGGAAAAAATCTGACAAAATCCTGACTGATAACTTTGATCTGAATCTAATCGACAAACAGTTCATGAAACGTAGAGTTTCATCATGAGCAATCATTTTTGGAGACGCTGCTTTTTTTTCACTCTCAATCTCTGCAACAATGTAAGAGTACAGCTATCTTCAATCATTTCACAAATCCTGCCACATACCACACACTATATCATCAATTCTGGCACTCTCTGCTCTCACTCTATCTCTCACAGTTTCTTCCATTCCTTTCTCAAGTGCTATTCCTCCAGATTCCTACAATCGTTCCCGATATTTCTCGATTATCAAATTCTCGCTTTGTTGAAAATTCTGAGATTTCGAGATCCTTCGCGGACTGGAAGTACCTTCTGAATTTTAGCCATTAAATGCAATCAATTCGAAGTTTTTTCTTTCAGAATTATACGAAGTAAATTTTTGGAAACTTTGAACAAGTACAAATTTCACGTTCTGGTATACTTCAAAATGACAACATTGTCAACAAATTGGAAACAACTGCGAGAGGTTTTTTTTTTGGATGGGATTTTTTAATTATTTAATTTGCTATTCAATGCCGGATTGTAGAATTTCATTCCTAGATCAATCGTGGAGAAGTAAATCTAAAAAGTTAAATTGTCTTTCTGTATACTGAGGTTTTTTATTCTCTCGAAATGCTTAACTAAAGTCCATTCAAGAATAAGGCATTTTTTTAGTTTTATGTTGTATTTTATCTGATGCTCGTACCCTTTGTATCATACTTAGATTGTTTCGCACCTTTTACCGATCACTTGAATTGGATTATTTAAGAAAACTATGTTCCATATATGTTGCTTACAAATGCTAGCTCTTACAACTTAGTTTTTTATGGCTCTTTATAGAAGCTGACGCAAGAGAAACTAAGATCGCCGGATAGAGATGGTAATAATAGAAGCATCAAGCATAAGCGTAAAAGATTAGCTCGATTAGCTAGGAAGAAAGCGAAGCGACAGGAGCTTAAAAAAGAAAGTGGAAATATTGATTCAAACCCTTCATCTCCATGTGCTACAGAGACTCAACAAGGGTGAATAAATTATTCATTTTGATGCCTTTTTTTTTGTAGCCTCTAAATCGTGTCGTAAATTTAATTATTGAATGTTTGTTTACGCTTACTTTTTAAAATAAACCGAGGAAATCGGTCAGAAGTTTTACTAATTATTTTTTTGTTTCTGTGATTGACAAATATAATAATTGGTTGTCTGAACGACTTCTAAATTAGTCCCAGTAGTGAGTTTATTAAACAAATTAGTGTTTGAACGAGTAATTAAGAGAGGAATTCGGATGATTGGCACAAATGGATTAAAGTCAAATTTCTGGAAATAGTAATTTCGATGACTTTCCAGAAATGATCTGTTCGACAAGAAGGACGAGCTGACGAATGTTCTTGGAATAGACTGTGAATATGTTGGTGTTGGCATGGATGGCAAGGATAATATGCTTGCAAGAATTTCAATCGTAAATATGGAAGGGCGATGTATCTACGATAAATATGTGATACCAAGAGAAAATATAACAGATTATCGTACAGAAGTGAGTGGCATTAGGCCGTTTAATTTGAGAAATGGTAAGTTTTTATTGTATCATAGTATTGTATCCAGCCAAATTTTTGAGAATTTCATTGCGGTATGTACGATTTATTGAAATGATGACGACAACATTATCAAATCAAAACTGTCCGTTCGTCTTTATATCGTTTTATATTGTTGAACTCCTCCACTGTTCACATGAGAGGAAGAGTATTCAGTTTAGCTGCTGCATAATTTCACTGCAAACTTGTTATTAAAGTTGTGTTATAGGAGAACCATTCCAGAAAGTTCAGTCAGACGTGCATAAATTGCTCAGCGGTCGAATTGTTGTTGGGCATTCTCTTAAAAATGATTTCAAAGTAAGTGTTCAATTTAAAGTTTGATATAAGTAGTATTATACACAGTTTTTTTAGAAGAACCAAGTAGTCAATCTTTGTTTGTTATTTTAGGTCTTAAATCTTTCTCATACGCGTAAGATGACACGAGATACCGCCACGTATTTACCGTTCCGTAAAATTTTGAATATTTCAAAAACTCCATCACTGAAATTGCTGGCAAAACAGCTGCTGGGTATTGATATTCAAAACGGCGAGCATGATTCAGTTAGTGTCTTTTTGCTGTTCTAAAAACTGCAAACACAAAATGCTAATCAAGTTTTCAAATAAGCTTATAGAAAAGTTTTTTGGAATTTACATCATCAGATAACTACCGAATTCGTTCTTTTCTTATGATGTCAAAGGTTTAGCAGTTTCAAATCAAGTTAGCCCAATTCCCAAGTCGTATGAGCAGATCTTAATGTTCCAATAGCGGTCTAAAAGCTATGAATTCTATGAGTTTCAGATTATTGATGCACGAGTCGCAATGCAATTGTACGTTTTAAATCGGAAGCAGTGGGAAAATTACATACAACGGTACAAGTGATAATTTCTCGTTTTTCATACGCTATTTATTCGGAAAATGTTCTCAACGCTTGGCAAAGGCAATAAAATTTATTCTAATGCAGAAGAATTCTCACACTAGCTACCGCATGAGACGATTGCCTTCCCGTAACCTCACAGTTATCCACTTTCTATGTTCATTATTTTTTCGATATGTCTGTCCATATAGCATCTGTTGAACACTTAATGTATGTTCTTGCTAGAGATCGCTAGCGATGTTTTCCGTTTAAGATTTCACATCTACCATATTCATTTTCTTCGCTCAACCTTGACACTGCAAAATTTTCTGTAGAATTGTTACAGTAAAATTTAAATAAGCAACACACCCTTTATCACTTCCGTACAAAAAAATACACAGCGAAAACGGGGCCTAATCGCAGAGAAATAGAAACAGAAAACACTAATACAGACAATTATATACCAAATGTTCTTTTGAGGCAATTCATTTGGAACAAGAATGTTGACGGAATTTTTGAAAAAATAACCGAAATCGAAGAGATTCTTTACTACAATACATATCACCGTTAAATAAATTAGCCGGAGATACCATGCATACAAAATAACGAAAAACGCGAACCAGATAAACTTTTGAACACAATGATTCCCATAAATGTACTTTCACCGCCAGTTACACATAAAAAGATCACCTAATGAAAATTCAGACGAAAACAAAATTTAGGAGGAAAAAAAAATAATAAAACAACACAGTTCATAACACCGAGATAGTGAGAATTGAATAACTTTTACAGAGATTTTAAAAAAGTGTTGAAGGTCGTTTGTCTTTTATAAATACTTGAAGACCTGAAGACTATTCTTTCACTTTTTTCTTCTGCAAAAACGAAGTGTAGGTGTATGTGTGTATATAATGTGAATGGATGTAAGGCAAGGGAGGAATCCTCGGAAAAAGAATTTTTTTTTTTGTCCAGAAAAATGACGAGGAGATCTATTGATGATTATATATTACTGACGGATAACAAAGAGAAGAAATTTGTGCTCAGATTTGCATTTCTATTAAAAAAAAAAAAAGGGATATCCGAATTTTTGACACAAAAAAAGAAAGGGAAGGGGAAACCTGTAACTGAAACAAGAATATACAACAAATCGTTCAAAAACAAAAACAAAAAGTGCAACAAAGCAGCACTGGAACACACTGCCATAAATCTGATATACATATTAGAAAACCTTCCTTTGCTGCAAGATTAACCCCCCTCCCCTGATCAAAAAAAGAGTATGGCATCATCGTCTTTCTCTCCGAATGCGTTTCTTAATCACTACGATCACTGCGCGGACATTCACGGCTGATATGCCCTATCTGCTGACAATTATAACATCGTTTCGACTGATCTGAACCAGAATCAGGGCAATCACGTGAAATATGACCAAATCTGCCACAGTTATAACACTTCTGATTTCCACCACCACCAATACGACGTTCCGTAGGACATTCGCGAGCAAAATGTCCAAAACCTATAAGGATAAAAGAAATCATACTTTTATTAGACATAACCTGTTTAGTTTAGCTAAGGAAATACTTGAATGCAAGATAAAATGCTTCAATTACCAGATAAATTGTATAAAATTAATTGAAAGATTATCAAAATCATTTACCACCACACTGATAACACTCGCTCTGACTAGAACGTCCACCTCCACGTCCACCATAATAGCGCCCACCACCACGCTGATTCGGGCATTCTCGCGCAAAATGTCCCGACTGCCCGCAATTAAAACAATCTGAGATGAACAAAAATACCGGTAATCCGAAATTACCAATCATGAGATATGCCAAATAAAAAAAAGAAAATAGTTTTACGGTAAAAATTAGAAAATTTTTTTTTTCTTATTCTCTTCAGTTTTAGCTCAAAAAAAAATAGCCCCTTCCTCCCCACATTTCGTACTGTGCACATAACTTACAGTACACAAAAATTTATATCATCATTTGTAAGAGTAGAAAGGATAGTCATAGTCATATTAAGACAACAATGGTGTCTTATTTCTCACGGCACCGTAATCCTTTAAAAATCGTTAAGGTAGACGACACCTTTGATGAATTTTAGCTGTCTAAAAAAAAAAAAAAAAACAGTAAACCTATATCGAAACTACTTCTCACGTAAAATATATCAAGAGAAAAAAAAGAACAAACCTCCCCCGCCTCCTCGTCGGCCGGCCTCTTGAATTTGGGTAGGGCAATTCCTTGCAAAATGTCCTTTTTCATTACATTTGTAGCACCTGTCTGAATCGTTGTTACTCATAGCTCCAAAATACACTCCTACCTCGTCTCTTCAACCGCCTCCGACTTGCTCTCACACCACAATGCACTCGTCACACGCCACCTACACACCTAAAAGAAACTCAACCATATGGACAAATCGTTGTTAGACACGTTTATGCAAATTTATCGCAATGTTACGAAATCAATCAATCGATAAAACTATGGATTATCAGTATAAGAAAGTCTGCTCATTTTTGGCATTTGTCCAATTTAAGGAAAAACTCTGTTATCACTTATTTATCGACTGAAATTATGCAAATTAACGACTTATTGAAGACCTCAAACTTTGCCATCATGTATCTTCCGTAAAAGAATCAATAATTCCAGTTTCTTGCCCCCTTGCTAAAAAATTAATAAAATGAAGACTAGGTTGATATAAAATTATCAGGAATTAACCGGAAAACCACTTATAAACAACTTTCACAGCATCTATTTCGGATGTCAAAGCAAGGTTTGACTTGAGCGAACAGACCGTAACCAAGCATCCTGTGCAAAAACCAATCATAGAATTCTGCTACATAATAACAAACGATCCGAAACTAATAGAGATGAGGCTAGGAGTTATTTGATAACAGGTATCGTAAGCTTTCTCAGAATAGTCACATCGTACAAGTTTTCTGGACCCCACTCAACAGTATCTAATGAGAAGAGAAATTCAGTCAGTAAGCAATTATAACTTCCAAATTACTACAGTACCCACTGGACATTCTCATGCACCAAGTAACCCAAATTATACGGGAAAAAACACACCTGTCTTGGCACTTAGCCATGGAATATTACCAAGAACCGTGTTTCAACTTTCGTTTCGAGAGTTTAGGAGAACTTTTGCCATCACTCACATGTTTTATCTGTTATATGATATTATAACGCTTCGAACATCCTAAACTTTTAACCCTACCACTCATACTTTTTCCATTCTAATACTAAGTAGAAAATTCATTAATAAAATATATATTAATATATTATAATCCTAAATAATCCGTAATCTAAATATCGAATTATCAGGAAACGAATAAATTGTTAACAAAGACAACCAAACTAATAAATGAACTGCAACGACAAATCAACAAATGTCAACAAATCGGACAAATACCAAAAATCTATAAACAAATCAACAAAATTCAATAAAAGAACAAACATTCAATAAGATTCAATTAATCAGCAAATGTCAACAGAAATAGAAACAAATCATTAACAAATCGGACAAACATCAGTAACTTTTAAATAAATAAGCAAACTTGAGCAATTTCTAAACAACTTGACAATTATACAACAAATCAGGAAATATATTAACAAATTAACAAACAAGCAGTGATCGAATAACAATCATAGTACCATCCTATCCAATCCGGTATTATCCATGACATGGTCATTATATTAGCATTTGCAGTAGTAATTCAAATGAAACTTTCGAGGGTCGTACAAGACGGGAAAGAAAACTATTTGTATAGCATTGTTTGTCTATTAACAAAAATGATTCGAATACGATGAATTTGGAATTTTCAAATTTTCCCATCCAATTATGGGTAAAAATTTAAAAAAAAAATGAAATTAAAAATTCGAAACCAAAAAAACTCAAATATTCACTAATACGGTAAAGATCATAATCCCTCAATATTAACACAGCATACTGTATTTTTAGGTACTCTCGGAAATTTTATTTAATGATGATAGAATTTTCCCGCTCGGAATTACAGTAACTTTTTTTTTCTTAAGAGATTATAATAATCATGGGATTCACTTGTTCGAATCAAATATCCAATTAAGTAGCAATAAATGTTAAGCAATTACTTCTTGATTAATACCTGTAAATTAATTTCAAGTTTTTATTTTCTAATGGATAACATAATTGTTGCCATATATAATAGATCTGTGTGACCGAAGCATGCAAATGACCTGTCACGCTCCAGTTATCTTCTCTTGATCCCTGTAGATCATTACATAGCTCTGCTGTCCATTTTCAGCTATTTCCGGTTGCACTTATCACAAATATAACACTAAAACATACAATATTCCTTACCAAACATCTAGAAATCATCTTATACTCTTCCGGTATTATGGATCATTTCTGGATTGAACCTTTTTATCTGATTGAATAAATCATCATCCGATCGATACACGGACTTTTAGCATTGAAAATTCGAATTTGTAAAATAATCTTTATAATATTCAATCTTATGATAACAATAAATTATTGTTATCAGGAGATTTCAATCAAAAAAAAAAGCCAAATCATTTATTACTCTTACGATAAAAACAGTAAATAGCTTAGCTTTATTTTTTCTTTCCCTTGTTGCCTTAATATACATGTATACTACTGTAATCGCTCGTCTTTTTGTTGATTATTTCGACTATTCGATAATTTTAATTATTAAAAGAAAATAACGATTAAAAGCGGAAGATAAATTAAAATTAAAATTTTTATTCTTTATTATGGCCAGCAATTTTAGCGATACAGTAAGAAAACATTCAATGAAATACTTATATTTTACAGTATTCGTTTTTTTTTTTTGGATATAAAGACGCATTTATATTTAATGATATTGAAAAAATTGACTGATATGAATTATTAAAAAATATTTGCAAAGTAATTTTTCAAAGCAAAAAGTTTTTCATAAATTTTAATAAATGCAGAAAAATCAGTGTTATTTTAGGATTGAATTAAGTTGGAGAGAAGAAAAATTTTCTTTTTTCCTTCAATAATTATATCATTTATTTATTAATGCTTCATTTAATGATAATTAAATGCGCAAGATGATGAAAAAATAATTGTTGAAATATAATCAATAAAAATGGCAAAATAATATTTAAGTAATTTTCATGTACAAATTGATGAAAGATTATATTATTGTTTACATTCATGAATTAAGCATTTAAAACATTTGACTTAATTTTAATAGAGAGAAGTGAAAGGTTAAAAGATGAAGGAGAAGAAATGCATGTTTTCTTCAATCAAAAATCTAATATCAAATTTCAAATTTTCAACTTTTAAATAATTCAAAGCTTATGAAATTAAACTTGTCCAGCAAAATATGTCTTGCTAATTACAATGTAAATCATTAAAATTTTTTCCTTTGTTTCGATTAACGAAGAGAGAAAAAGATAGAAGGAACAATGAATTAAGCTAAGAAAGATTTGTTATCAAAATATTTGAAAATTTAAAAAACAAAATTATTCCATAGTCAATTAATGATTTCAAAAAAAAAACAACCATGATTATGATACCAAAATCTAATTTCAAATTAAGCTGTGAATTTAAATCTTCACACGGCGTATATCAAATACATATATATAACAAAAAAGAGAAAATAGACTGTTATGGATTAGTCAAATAGTAAAATGAATAAGATTGGAATTATCTAAAATAAACAAAATTTTAATTAAATCATATTAATTAATAATGTTTTTATTAATTAATAGTGCTAGTGTTATTTTTACAAGTGAAATTATTAATTAAACTTAGAAGATATGCTCAATAAATGCTGAATAAATGAAAAAAGAAGATTAAAAATAAAAAAAAGATTACACTAAATTATCTCGACTAACTTTATTGTAAGTTATTGACTGATATTAAAAATTAAGAATAAAATTTCATTTTTTATTTTAAAAACGACAATCCACAAATTGCAATAGTCTTCCCAACGTTGTCCAGGTGTACTGTGAACCACCAACGTTTGTACATGTTGCCATTAAACTTGGTGATGATGTTATTGATGTCCTTTGCTACAATTGATACGGTTAGTTATTTTGATGAAAATATTAATTTAATTATTACTTAAAATAATACAAATTACCTGAGATAATTAAAAAGGTAAAAAATTATTTGATATTTTAGCAGTAAATAAACAAATTCAAATCAAATATTTTGAAACCATTAAGCAAAAAAAGAAATTTCCAATTTTTTCAAATTTCAGGAATAAAGTTTCGCTTTGAAAAAATTTAGATTTTATGAGCAATTAACTATGAGTTAGAAGTAATCATTTTCATTCCAAAAAGTTGCAAAGATTTAAATGAGCTTTCAAATTGGTTGAAATAAAAGTCTAACGAAACAGGAAAGAAGAATTAGGAATAATCCAGAAATCAATAAGCAACTGTTACCTGATCATATCCTTCAACCGTAGCCGGTTGTCCTTTTTCGGTACATGTTATAGTAACTGTTGCTCCTAGACTATGTGTATTACCAAAACTAACATCACTGTAATCAAATCGATACTGATCATCTTGATCAACTGATTTCACTGGATACAAGATTAAATCTGAGCATCGAGCAGCCATGTATGCTAAAATACAAATAATTAGCTTATGATTACAAATTCGATAATTTAAGAACAAATTTGAAATGTTAAGTAGGAATAGATCAGAATATAAACGGATTAGTTAAATAACCGGAAAAGGTATAAAGGATGGATAAGGAAAGGGCGAAGGCAACAGATGACGGATAAATGCGATTATCCAATTCGAGAAGTTCTCTCTATAGATTGATTTAAATTTTGCAAAAATGACAAACACAAAATGATAATTAAGTATTTAAATTGAAGGATAGTTATACTGAAATTTTATTTATTTATTCTTTTTTTTTTTGATTTCGCTATTTAAAAAAAAGAATAATGATTTCAACGACAATAAGCGACGGTTAGTTAATTAATAAATATATATCTGAAAAATTGATTTAAAATAATAATTGTAATTAATTCACATAATTTCCAAGTTATCTTTCATCAATATAAAAAATACAAAAGAAATAAGTTAAAAACTATTTTAAATCTTATTTATTTTAATTTGGAAATTCATTTTGCAATATGATTACTTTGCTTGTATTATATGTAATATACTCTACTCAAGTAAATAAGTCAACTCTGAAATTAAAATAATTTTAATTTATTTTTTTCCAAATTTTTTATGTTGAGGACAAATAAACTTTTTTGCTTACAGTTTCAAAGCGTTACTTACGGATAGGTTAAGTTTTCACAATTTTCATTCGCTTTTTTTCCGATATATATACAACCTTTTTCGGTTTTTTTTCTACAACATTTTCAAATTTTCAAATTTATAAATGGCTATTAGAAGAGTGAAAATGATAAATGGATTAGGCGATCGAAATTCATAACTTAGTAAGTTCATTTCCACATTGTTCATGTTTCTTTCTTTCAGTTTTAAGAATTGAAATTAAATACAAAGTCGGAAACTGAATGATATTCGAAGAGTTTTGTTTTCAAATTAAAAGAAACAATATAAATACAAGATGAATAAACCTTTTTTTCCAAACCGAAATTGAGAGACTCTTTGAGAGTGCTTTCAAAGTAGCAAAAACTTTGCATGCAATTTGATATGCATATTTTAAATGATTTATTGATGAAATTTAATCAAGGAATTAAAAAGGAGAGATAGAGAGAGAAAGAGAAAGAGAAAGAGAGAGAGAGAGAGAAGTAATCAACATTTGAATTTTCAGTGAAATTTGCTGAAGAAAATTGTAGTTTAAATAGATTCCGAACAAAGAATCAAATGATATTTTTGGTAATTCAAAAAAAAAAAAACTAGAACTTAAATTAAAACTTAGTACGAATTTTAGTTATGAAGTTCACTTTCAATGAATTCATTTCAAGTATAAAATTTAATTCGGAAATATGATCTAGTAAGGTACAAAATTTAATTAGAATTAGTTTTAATTTTTTTTTTAATTGTCGCTGAATCTTTCTTCACACTAACATATTTATTAAAAAATAAGAATTAATGAAATATATCGCATTAATATATAATTAATCCCAATGATTAAAAATTTGATAAAAAGAGACTGTGGAAAAATATTCATTTGTTGATTGGTATGTGGAATTTAGTGATATAAAATTTAAAATATCAAAATTTTTAAATGGCGATTAAAATCTTCCAGTTTTGATTATCTGAGAATAGCATTTAGATGATAATTTATGTTTAACATAGGAATTATTGTTGTTGTTATCCCCAAATATTACATATACTCAAGAAAGTAAACATTTTATATTTAATATGAAAATTTAAAAAACAAGTATGCATGAAAATTTTTTAATTTAAGAAATAATTGAAACAAACTTGGATCTTGACTAGGAATAAATCCTGGTGGCGCACATCCATTAATAACTGCTGATATAATTAAAGTAATGATAATAGCTGGCTGTAGTGATACCATTAATAATCGTTAATCGTAACCAGATCAATCAACTGCTATCTGATTATCAAATTATTAACCTTAAATTAGTTTCTTTTCTTATTTTTCTCAAGAGAAAAAAAATGATATGATGAAAATGAATTTATCAATTTATACAACTGAATAACAGCAAGAAGAACAATAAGTATGGGCAATTGTTAGTTCGTTTAGATAGATTTAATGGTAAAGAGGATTTTTGATTATCCGTCCAGTATCATTTTGGCTTTTTATTCTCATTTTAGTCTATTTACGGAAAAATTTTCTACAATAGATTAAATTCGTTATTAGATAGAACTAGCGGGGAAGAGATGGAATAGATAATAAATGATATGGAAGATATGAGGGGAGAAGAGGCGGGGATGAGGAAGCATTACTACTCGAATTGATGGATAAATTTTGGAAAAGGTTTATAGGGATAGGTAATACCTGTTCAGGTATAATCTATATAGGGCTATCTGTACAGCTGGTTACCATCATTATTTCGGGAGAAAATTACGAGAAACGATTCAATCCACAAATCATATACATATATCTCTCTCTTCCGTCCACCCTTTCTCCTCTCCTCCCGTCTCTCTAGCTACCAATTCAACCAGATTTTTGTTGATAATTTTGCTAAATTCATCCATTTTCCATCTGTTATTGTCATGGAAGAGCAGGATGAAATGGGAGGAGAAGTTTATGAGATTGATGAGAAGAATAGATAGGTAGTAATACATCTTCGTATATTCATACTATAAATATATCACCGTTTGAAGCTAAGCGAACGAAGTGATTTATCAAAATTTTGATATGAATCCATTCGGTGTAATCATGTTCCTGGTGCCACGTTTTTAAATCCATGGAAACCCATTTGAGCTCCTTTAATATTTGGCTAAATTATAGATGAAAAAAAAAAAAGAAAATGAAATAAGCTATCACATTCAAAACAAAAAAAAAATGATTAAATTATTTATTTACTTTTAAAGTAAGAATGATTAATATCGATCTTGTTTTATTATCTTTTTGTTTTTAACAAAAATTATTTTGTATGATAAGGACAGTAATTGATGCCTACAATATTTATTGATAATCATTTGATTATTTTTATTTTAACTTTTTCTTCAATGAATGAAGTTATGATTATTTGGAATTTTTTTTTTCTTTTAAAAATATTAAAAAAGCAATAGAACTAATTGAAATTTCATCTATTCAAATCAAAAAAGAAAAATAATCAATTAAAAATCGCATTTACCGAATTATCAATTACTATTTTTTTTTTCTTACCATAGAATACAATTTAGAAATTATCAGAATTTTAAAATGCATTTCATTTTTTTTCAGTTTATTTTTCCATTGAAAACTTTTTTCGTTTCAATTTTTAAAAATGATTTCATCAATATTATAAACATTTCTTGCAGTATCTTCAAAATCATTTGAGGTTATAATTGTTTGATTTTACTTTTGTTAATATTGTCTCGTTGTTCTATAATTTTGATAAAATAGGAATAGATTAAACTATTTCTCTTCCAAAATTATCAACTGTGACCGAAAATTTTTAAATCATCGATTGATCAACTTTCATTGATAATTGGAAAAAAAAATCGGACTAAATGTGAATCAAATTCTTTTCTTCTGAAAAATTTCTTAATAATGATTTTTTCTCCTCGTATTCTTAAAATAGAATTGACCTATTTGCTGCTTAGCAACATTTATTTCAAAGGTTTATATTCTGAGAATAATGTAAATAACGTAAATAATGGAATTGTTACTTTCCATCAAATAATTAAATTGTGTATTGTGTTGATAGCACCTGTTCAGAAATCAATGATTGAAAAATTAGCCTTCCAGTTATTCAATTATTGGTACTTTAAATTGGTCGTGTTTTTTATTGTTTTGCTATTAATACTAAAATTACTGATAATGATTGTTAATGATTTATTGCTTTTTTCTGTAATTTTGTTAACTTTAATAAATTTTTCATCTCTATAAGTATCATACAAGTGATAACATAAGATGAAAGTAATTTTTTTATCAACTGATTAATTTATCAATTGATCAATTGCATTCAAGCAATTCTCTAATTTTTCACTGCCACTTCTCATTTTATTAAAAGAACAAATTTTATAGTGCCAAATTTTGCACTTGATAAGTAATTCATTACTTATCTAAAAAAAAATTCCAGCAAACTTGGGAGTGAAAAAAATTACTGAAAAACTGGCTAATTTGTTGATATCCGGAAAAGTGACTAAATCGTATTTTATCAGTGCTAACCTTTAAATTGTTATTCGAATTTTTAATTACAAATTATTTGTTATTAGTAATTAAGAAACTAATTAAACTGAATAATTTAATTCATTTTGAATTTTTAAATTTATGAAAGAAGAAAATAAGCGAAATATCATTTCAGTAGGAAAAGAATAATTTATTTTCAAATTTGTCAACTATTAATATCATTAAAAATATCGTTCGATGCAGAAAAAAAAGGAAAAGACAGTATTAGAGAAAAAAGTAGAAATAACTTCTGAATTTGGCATAAAACGAGGAAAATCCGGAAGGAAAAAAAGAAAACGGAAAGTTCGAGTTCTTACTTGTATTAAAGAATTGAAAGATACCTAATAATTCGAAAAGATTTTTTGCTTTTTCATAACTTTTCCTTCACCTCATAGAAAAATATAACATTGTATAGTCAAGTTCTATTTACATGGCATTTATTTGTCTAGCAATTTTCACATTCACTTAAGTAATAATAAATTTTCATTTTTGATTTCCTTATTTTTATTGATACTTTAATTTTCATTTAAGATAGCAAAATAAGTGAAATGTATGAATAGAAAGTGAAAAGGCGTAAAATTGCTGTGTAGAATAAACTTTTCATCATGATTATTTAATCATTGATAAATGATGATCTGATCTGTGTTAGCATGCAGCGTAGAATATGACGTACTTAATAACTATGATAATATAGAAAAAGAAATTGAAGACAAAACTTCCTTCAGCACTTGACGATTACAATTTACTTGCGCTTTCAGCATATTTACGCCATTCATACGGTTGAAGGTAAGATTGAAATTGTATAAAGAATTTAATCGAAATGAATTTGTAATTTATTTGTACTTGCACTTCAGTAATAAGTAAAGCAAGAATGCTGATAAGGTTTAAGCAAACTTTATACGAATATAATTTAACTGCTACAAAATAATTTCAATTATTTTTTTTCAAAGCAAAATTTTTTGAATTAATCAAAATGAATGGTAAAGCGAACGAAAAATGTTTACTCTACAATTTTATTGTTTTAGTTCAAAAAAAGTCTATGATTAAATCAATTGGATGATTTAAAAGGCTTAAATATAGTAGCAAAAAAGTAACAAAGTATTTCATGCAATACCAAATAATGAAACTATCCGTTTATTTTATAGATATGAAGTATAAAATAAAATAGTCCACTAATCATTTTTTATCTTTACAACATTTTCTAACTTTAATTCAACAAATTACTTTCATTTAACTTTGTACCATTCGCTACAAAATTTCCTAGTCTGCTATTGTGTTATTTGCTCATAAAATTCCAATTTGAATCAAGGGTTGAATTTCCCGTAAAATCGCATAGCTAGTGTAAATGCTTTTTATTAGTAATTTCAGGGCTACAGAGCATGAAATTAGATATTTCAGGGAAACTTTTCAAGAAATTACGATACATATGCATGTTTCAGAAATGATAAAGCCTTGCATGATAAATGCTGAACTCTTCTTTTTCCTAATCTTTTTTTCCTTTTTCTTTTTCAATAATCAATAATCAATTAGGTAAAACTTCAAGATACGGATGCATCGTGTCTACTGATCAAATAATCTCAAAAATTCTCGACATTTTTAGGTCAAGAAAGTTTAGGTAAATATTATTTTATTATTTTACGATATATTGATATGATTCTGAGAATAGCAACAAATGAGAAAGAGTAAAGGATAGAGAAATAGAGAATTGAGAGAATGTGTGTGAAATGAGAGAAATCAGGAAATGGTATAGGGATTGAGATAGTGTTTATCTGATGAGTGGTGTTTGTGGCGAAATATTCAGATTCGATTAATTTCCGCTTTTACGAATTTCAGGACGAGCGTAAACTTCGGTGATTTGAAGGGATCTTGAAATTCTTCATTAATTTCTTTTAAATTTTCAAAATTGTTATAATAACTTTAGAATTTGACGTAATTTTTGGCGTACCTGGTTGCAATTATTATGCTCGATGTTGAAAAGTTACGTGATACTTTAAGTATTTTAAGTATGTCTTTCCGTAGTCGCTTACTTTAGGTAATGGAAGGATGAACTCGCGAGCTGAGGAAGTACGCGTTCTGTTAAATACATGCAACAAAGTTTTCGTCCAACGCGACTACTCGAAAGGACTGGGCGTCCAGTTTGAAACGGCATTTCCGGCTGCACTTGAAGGGAGGGTAAGCATTTAGCAATATTCGTAGCGTGAATTTTAAAATCAACAGTCGGCCAGCTTAATCATTATTTATAATGTTTTCTAATTTTAAGGCGTTGATCGCTTCTTGCCTTTAACATCATTCATGTAGTATCGCTGGTTTTTAGTGTCCTTCAGATACCACTCATCCGGAGTTTTGAAATTCAAAAGGTGATAGGAATATTGAATTCAAGCAAACGATTAATTCTGCATTTACTCCTGCAGTCAAATTGTGGATTAGTGCCGTGTAAAAAAGTTGCGATTAAGTTAGAATCTCAAGGCAAAGAATCTTTATCGAATTGAACCTGTTTATAATCAATTGGTCCGGCGGAAACATTGTTTTTTAGATCAGTGAACATGATTGGGCATATACAATTACGACACTCAACGCTTACTACACTAAAGCTGAAGAAGTTTGCTGCGCAACGGTGCTCGAAACATTAGTTGGATGTCTTTCATGTTACGTTTCAAGACTTTTTGTAAAGGTTTGTTTTTTGAATTCTGGATTTTCAGTTTGAATGAAGAAAAGGTAAGGCCATGTTTAAGGATGTAAAATGATAGGGACATAAAGATAAGTGAAGCATATTTTGAGAATTCAAATGAAGATTGAAACAAATCGGTATAAATATTTTTTTATTAAAATCCATAAATTTCAAATTTATTCTGAGTTTTTTTTTTCTTTTTTAAAAGCTTGATTTTGTTCAGGATATTATTTCTGTATGATTTAATGAATGTTTACAGACACAATACGAGAAATTATTAATGGAAATTAATGAGTTTTTGACAGAACAAAATACGAATGTATATCTTCCATCGGGTGTACATTTGACAGATCCCATTCAGCGTGGCCTTCGTGTGGTAAGATGTCACTATTTTAAATTTTTTAATATCACAAGTTTATTTGATAAAATTGCAATAAGTGGTGAGATTAGCTTCGGTTTTATTACGGTTTTATTACGAAATAGGACGTATTTGGTGATAAAAGTGAACGTGAAATAGCAGTTGGAAAAATAATCGTTTAAATTGGTAAGCTCATGTTGTTGAGCTATATTTCTAGGAAGGCAAGTAGATTTCGTAACCAATTTGGAGAGTAAACGTTTGCTATTTGGTAAATCAATTCAAGGTGTATGTAAGTGTAGGTCAAGAGAATAGTTAAAATCACACAGGTTGTCACCTTAAAGATTCTAATATTATTTATTTTTTATTTAATCAGAATATGGGTTTCAATATTAGGTTTTGATCCAAGATCTTAGACATGAGGAATTTTATCTGTTCTTAATACTCATAGTTTATCAGGATTAATTTGGAAACTGCGTTTTTTTTATGGTTATAAATATGATAATATTTCAGTTTCAGAATTCGCTGTAAAGTTTTTTAAGCTAAAATTAAACTTTGTTTCAGTTCGAAATCAGTTTAATACAAGCAACACATCAGAGTGATGTAACTCCAGAAGCAAGCTATGCCTTAGGCTTGGATGGGACAAATTAGCACGTATATCGTTATTAATTATTCGTGATATTATTTATGAAATAAATTAGCAGACATACATACTCTCGTTAATTGTTCCTGATATTATTTCTGTTATTACATAATTTTGATCTTATTTTAGTTTTTGTTCTCACCGTATAACTTTTTTTGGTGTTAAAAGAAAAATAGATTTCTCTATATGTATCATACGCAAACTGTCTGGTTTTCATGTGATTTCTTATTATCACTTTTGTTTTTGATAGTTCCATAATATAATAGTTTTAATACTCATGCTACTTATCCCATTGTACTCATACCATTTATTCTTTTTGGCCAAAAAAGAATTAAATAAATTAGTTTAGTGAATATAGTGAAAATTACGAATTTTTCATAAATTAAATCGTAGTCATGCTTTTTGTTTGTGTGCAATTGTGACAACTCATGCTGGACACATCGCGTTGGGATTCCGGGTTGTTTATTTTTATAGCTATAAAATTGAAAAAATTTCTGAATACCTACATTTTTGATTGCCCTGATTTATGCTTTCGGATTTTGATTACGCATATCGTATTTGTTGTGTTACTTTTGTCATTTAGAAGTATATTATGTATATATCCATAAATTACGTGTGGAATCGTCTTTAGTGCTTACAATTTGTTAATTTAGTTTTTTTTTTCGAATAAATGCACCACATCAGCTGTTTTGGATAAGATAAAGCAAGAACTGAAATTCGTTTTCCCGCATTTTAAATATGGGAAGATATTTTATGGAAAGTTATTTTCCACAATTTCGATGTGCAAGGAAGTCATTTTAATTTTTTTTTTTTTGGAGTGATAGTTTCTTGGCAATTGTTAATTTAGGGGGAATTTTAATAAGAAGTTTCGTTTTAACTATAATTCACATACGGCCATTTCACATTCTTCAATTATACCATACTAGATAGTTTTTGCTTCATTACAGTTCCTCTCCTGTCTTATCATAATACCATCGTGTGCATTATAAAAGTTCCATTCGACTATTTTCATCTATTTCTTCGAAGTTTGAAGGCATTCAGGCTTCATAATTTCCTCTCCTAAATACCTGTCTTATTTCAGAATTTCTAAGTTAGGATGGTTTCTCTGCAGAAGAGTTAGGAAAGGTTAACTTCATTTCTGGTCAAGCGGATTGGATCAACTTATTGTTATATATGAATAGACTTTTCATTGTTCTCGAGATTTAAAATGTAATTTTACATCTGTTATCTCTTATGTTTGAAAAATGAGAGAAATGGTTTAGGAAGAGCAATTTCAACTATCAACAAAATGTTATATGGTGATAAATTTCCTCTTTACTATCATAATTATCGATGATAAGATTTATTGTAATCACTTTTATTACAATCACTATGCTTATAATTATTATAATTTATTATAATCACTATGCTAAACCGATGCTAAATGTACAAAATAAACCGTTGTAGGAAAAAGTTGATTTTTAGAAGAATGAGGAATGGGAGTTCAAAATTCCGCCTTTCCATATAGCTGAAACTTTCGAATGGAAGAAGCGCGCGGAAGTTTGTAATGAAATTTTCCCATAAGCTGTAATTTCAATGGAAGATAAATTGGATAATTAAAGAAAACATGGATACGAAATATCCGGATGAGAATGGACAATGATTACTTATATAGAAGTCCAGTCATTACATATTGCAAATTAACCAATCGATTGATTAAAATTATTAGAAGTTTCAAGAAAATTTAATTAATATTCAATTTGATATATGTTTTGTTTAGAAACAATTTAAGAGGAATGTTGAAAACATCCGTACATTTGTTGATAATTGTGTATCAGGATTTGTAAAATATGAAAAACTTCCAAGTTCATATTGTTACGATCCTTTTTTTAAAACGTTCAATCTATAATATTCAATATTATCGAAATGTCTACAAAATTAAAAAAAAAAGATACAATGTTTTGAAATTTGAAAAAAAAATTTTTAGGAAAAAATTGATTTTTTGCAAAAAAAAAACATTTGAAATTTTGAAAAACTTTTATACTACAATACAATCTGAATTCAAATCAAATAATTAAACTCATGAAATATTGAAATTTAATCGTTAATTCAAAAATATTGTTAAATAGAAATTAAAAATTCCTATTTTGCAACAGTAAATAAAATATCGCAATGTTTACTTGCACAACGCTGCAATTATCGCCGTATGAACTTGAAACGTCGTGGGTGGCCTCCGCAGAAACTTCTATCGCTAATATATATATATATATATCAAACTTCGTGTGTGGTCAAACTGAGGAGCAATCTGCTAATTTGCTATTTAATAAATTATTTTTCAACTGATTCAATCGTATTGAAGCAATTCACCAAAATATACAAACCTTTCTACCATTAAATACTGTAAATATTGGTTGATGAACATTTAATATGCTTGGTAAAAATTTTAATTTAGCTTCATTTTTAATTTACAAATATGGAATTTAATATTTTTCTTTTTTCAGATTTCTGGACACGAATATATAATGCAATAAAGTGATTTTACAGTACATACTAATAAAAGCAAATGTGAGAATATTAACAAAAAATTCTCAGTAATTTTGGATAGCTTTCAGTCTTGTTTTGTAAAAAACAGTTGCGAATGACAAGTCAAGATTAAAAGACTGATTACTCATCAATCCCATTTTCGACGATACTAGTCATAGCAGTAGTTCTTGGGAAACTTTATTATCTGATTCGTGGTATAAATATGAACTGGATTTTCTTTGTAACTCCACTGCTTCAATAATACCTTTTAATCTTATAAAATATTATATACAATAGAAATCCTATAAAATATTATATACAATAGACATATTGTAAAAATATCACATCACAGACAATATCAAAAACACTAGCTTTATTATACAATACAAAGTAATAACAAATCAAAATAAATAATCACAAATATAACAATCATACGTAAACTCGTTATCACCCCACCTTCGCTCCTTCGTACTTTTGTTAAATTATTACTCGTATTTTCTACATTCTTCAAATTTGCGAAACTCAACTGGTGATTTCCATTTCTCCGTGCCCTCTGCTTAGTGCCTTATATGGTAACTATATATATCCTCCTCTTTGACAAGACTGTCTTCAACTGCAATAGATAAGATATAGTAATTATATACAAATACAAGAGATAAAGTTAATGAGAAAGCACGAATAAATCAAGAAAACATACAAAGAAAGTAATGGTAAAGTAAACAACATATGGCCTCTCTCACAATCATATATTTCAGCTTTGATTAACTATAATAAAACAACGTTATGTGATCAACACCGTCCCAAAGCTTATGTAATTTGCACTGCCTTTATGAATTTAACATAAAAATCTTTAAATAATTACTAGCTTTAGAAATGTAAACATACCAGCCTTGTCAAGTCCTGATATGGCTGCCACGAAAGGCAGCCTTTCATTCCGGGGCAACCCCTCTGCCGAGGAGTTGACCCGGAATAGCTGCAGCTTAGTGCTGCAGCCGGTAGAGGGAGAGGATTCCACCTCTCCCTCACCGAGGCCGATCCTCTCGGCCTCCTCGCGATCCATTCTTGATTTCATTCTCGACCTGAAAATAACGCTGAC
>JABVXU010000596.1:0-33039 GCA_013365365.1 Cruorifilaria tuberocauda
TTTAATTAATTGATTAAATTTAATAATTGATTAAATTGATTAATTGACTAATTTTAAATTGATTAATTGATTAATTGTTAAAAATTTTTTCCGTTTAAATTTATAGCTGTGGAATAGCATTGCCACGTGCAATTGAGCTTCCAGTTTATACAACATCTCTAAGTAACGGTAATCCGAAACATGTTTACATTTACATGTACGGTTTTCAATTTACATCATCACAATTTGTTTATTTTGAATGTCAAGCAAAGCCATGCATACGTTCTTGTAAACAACAGGTTTCCTTTTTTCCTTATTATATTTGAAATATTTGTAATTGATAAAAATGAAAATACAATAATTCGCTTTGTATCATTTTAAATTCATTAAAAGAAAATTAAGCACTAAATGTTGAGGAATAGAAGTTCTTGCAAATTTAGAATATGTTCATTGAAAGTAATTTTATTCGTTCATTATTATCATAATATAATTTAATTGATATTTATTGATTGAACTGATTGGATTAATTGAATGATACATACCTGATCATTTTATTATAATGATATGTTTAATAACTTGTAATTGAAGAATTAGAATTTTCATTTCTTGTTTTTTGCAGCAATGTGAAGCAAATAAAACAACTACAACTAGAACAACAACGACAACAACAGCTACAACAACAGCAACAATGACATCAACAACAGCGATAGCCAAAACAACAAAAACAATGAAAAAAATAACACGTTTTCGACGTGAAGCACAAGTAAAAGTAGTGAAATTGCTTACAGTTCTGGAAATGAAGCCGTTAACACGAATATATGCTGATAAATTTTGTGAGTTATTTGAATTTAAGAGGATAACTAAATTATCTTAACAAAAATGAAAACGATAAAAGCTTAACAATTTCAACTATTTAAAAAAAAAAACAATAAATAACTCAACATGTGATATACAGTTTAATTATTCTGTATTATAATTAATTAACAGAACTATCAAAAATCAAATCTAGTCAAGTTTGTTAAATGAAAATTTGAAGGAATGAGAGAAGTAAATGTTGAATAATGATTTAATAAATTGAAATTTATGTACTAATTTATGAAAACGTATTACAGCATTAAATGTGCTTAATATTTTTATTGCTTATTGTTCAAAATAACTAACTTACTAATTCATAATTCAATGATATTACTAAATAGGTTATCAAATTTCAAATGTTATCAGTAATATTACTGTTGCTATTATCACTAATTAATTAAATTATGCTCAAAATTTCAGATTTAAATCCGAATACAGCATTTTCAACAACAGGTTCAGAATCTACCTGTCCGTCGTTGTTTCATCTTATTGTACTATTCGCTATGTTTGGTTTAATGCCAACGATAACAATAGTGGTATGTTATGGAATTATTATATACCGACGACATCAAACGCTTAATGTTGAACGAACATCTTCATTTTCTGGAATTCATCCGGATTTAGCTTACAGTTATTCCTCCAGTGATAATTAATCGTTATTGGCTAATAATAGATTATTGTCTAATTATTTTCTTTCTCTTCAATAAATCATCTTATAAAATTATTCTGGTTCAAATTATATCTTTTTATCAGAACAAATTCTCAAGTTGGAATTTCTATTAATAGTCTTATTGATAGATCACGATTATCTAAATTATATACCTCAGTTGAAATGTTTTCCTGAAAACTTTTCAACACTAATTCTACTGTAATAAATGATGACACTAAAATATCCAAAATTAGTTCAATTTCAATAAGCAATCAAGCTTTCTACATAAAAATACTGACAGGAAAATATCATTTTTTTCATTTTACACCAGTCCAACCGAAAAAATGAGCTCTAAACAAGTACAGTTTATCAATTAATTACTATAATCTTTAATCATAATACTAGCTTTAATCATGTTAACAGTTAGTGTTCCTACAAATGGACTTTATTAATTTTTGGGATTAACTGAATTAGTATACTAAAAAAAAAACAATCCGAAAAAATGATAACAACATTATATACATTCACCGAAATCTTGATGCACCGCAATATAAAAACGTGCAACAAAATAGAACAATATGAAAAATAATATGAAAAAAAATATAACAATATGAAAGAGAAACAACATAAAATTGGATTAACCGATTTTAAAGTAATAAAAGTAATTAATTTTATCTATCGTGATCACCTTTCATACTCCCACGAAAAATTCACCAAGAATTCCGTTGTTAAGCTCCAGAACTCTGCTCAAATTTAGGATAAATTTGCTGCGCATCACTCCAAGACATTCTCTCGGTTGATAAATCAGCAACCGTCTTTCCAACATCACTTACCTGAAATATGCCATTTTTTGCATTATTCCGAAATACTAATTCAATATTAAATTATTCAGAAATATGCAAAGGAAAAATATAGAAGGTAGCTACCATTACTCCAAAAATTATAAAGTGGAACAACCCCAGATGTCAAAAAATCTTTCGATCTTAAATTTAAATTTCGAATATTTCAAGTCCTTACTTTCTATGTATTACTAAATCTAAATATAAATATAAAATATAAAGCAATATCAGTAAAATATAAAGCACTCTCGCTATCAATGGAATCCAAAAATTTTACTTTGTTAGATATACAATGAAAGAGATACTTAGGAAGCCTATCCGAAGAGCGAGGCGAAGAAGTGGAAGCAGAAGTTCGAACCGAGAGGTCGTTGGTATTTGTAGAGGTTTACAAGGGGATGGGCTTGTTATTTTGTAAGAATAAGATTTACAAAGATGGTGAGATTACACAAGAGTCGCTGTGAGAAAGAATGGTTTTACTGAAGACGAATGAACAACAGAAAGTGAATATGGAATTGGCAGTATGATAAAAACATTGAGATTAGTTATTTGAAACAAAGATAGACTGTTGGAGTAAGCATTGAGATGGAGGCATCTGTGAGAATACGGAGACGGATAATGAACAATGGAACAATAGAACAGTTCCTATAATGGCAATGAGAATATTCCATAGAGCTGCTATGACAGTATTTTACATTTTACAGATAATAATATATAGAAAGTAAAGATTTAAAACATCTGAAATTAAATTTTAAGATCGAGATTTTTTGACATCTCGGATTTCCCGAAGTCACTGAACCTTTAATCGAACTTGTTCCATTGTAATTGAATAACGTAAAGTTACAGTCCACGGTTCCGATTCCGATTCAAAATCAACCGTTATGCCAAACGGTATGCCTATAGCATCGGTTCTAGCGTAACGCCGACCAAGCGATCCACTGCTATCGTCCTTGATAACATCAGTATTAAAATACGACAGAAATAACTTGGTGATATATTTGAGAGATTATTTTAAAACCTGTCGTTAAATTACATTGTCAAAAATCCTTACTTGTTTATAGCTGACAGAAAATTTGGCTAATTCTGAGCGTACAGCAGCCATAATTGGTTCGAAACGCGGATTCGCAGAGATTGGTAGTACAGAGCATTTGATTGGAGCAATAACTGGCCGAAGTGCAAAATACTGGAAGAGAAAAAGTGATAAGATTCCAAATCAGCAAAAGAAAAATAGACTTCACAAACATTAAAATATATAAGGAAACCTTATTTTCAAAAGTTAAAAATTATACCACTCTCTGTTCGTCACCTTCTCTTTGCCGAAAAGAATGCTCCAAAATGCTATACATGATCCTTCCAATACCGAATGATGGTTCAATTACAGATGGATAGAATTCTTCAGTATGAACCTATGATATTTTAGAAAAAATTATTATTGAAAATCCAAGTTCCCTAACTTTTTCTTTGCTATGTTTCTCCCTCAACTCTACACCAATTCTCTGCACAGAAATGTATCGTAAAACAAAGACATGAGTAACTCATGATTCATTAAAAATGATGAAAGCTTATCGGGAAATAATAGAAAAAGAACGCGTGGATATTCTTGAGTGGAAATATTCTCATTCTTAAAAACCGCAATTAAAAATCAGTATTCGTAATGTGTAAATATAACTTTTTTTTCGTATTTTTTAATAGTAATGTAGTCCTTTTGCAATTCCACTTCTTTATCTCCAAAATTAAGTCTCGCGCTTCTGAAATTAGATAGAATGAACGCCAGGTTTTGGGTAGAATTTTCACGTAATTAATTTGCATGACGATCGCTACAATATTAAATTTGAGTGATTTTCAGATATTTAGAATCTAATAACTTCTAAATATTAAATCAGCTAACAAAAAAAATTTATAACTAATTACCCGCCAGAAACAATCTGTTCTTCCAGCATCTCAACTTCTTTTGGAGTGAGCTGTTCAAGTTTGGCAAAGATCTGAAAGCTTATCAAATGTAAATCATTTATTAGATATAAAGGCGTGTTTGAATAACCATCGTAATTTTAATTTACCTCAAATTTCCTATTTCATATAAAAATATAAAAAATTTTTCGAATGATTTTGTAAAACAATATAATGAAAGAGAAAATTTTGGGCACCTTAGGCTAAATAATTTTCTAATCTACAATAATTCAAAATACCAATGGATCCAAAAACTGATCACTTTTACTACCAATAAAGAATACTGTACGAGATCAATACTTACCTGTTTCGCCTCTGCTTTGTAAATTTTCCCAATCGCTGCCTTATTGGGTACTGCTTCAGTGATCTGCACGATTTTCGGTTTGCTGAGCACTTTTTCAGCTACCAGCTTTTCTCCAGTAGCTTTCGAATGTTGAGCTAGATCATAGCATGCACGATCAGCTACTCCAACACATTCGATCCAACCATATGATGTCAAAATTTCAGCATCCCAGCAATCCTAAATATTTACCAGCAAATACACTTGCTAATAAACTAATAAATCATATTAACTTCAGCTTCCAATCTTAGTTACCACGATAAAAGAAATGAAAAAACTACAAATTTTCATTAATCCATTGCTAAACTGCCAATATAGATTTACATTAGGTAAAAAATAAATTGCTAACGCAAGCATAATGAGCCATCTCATTGGCCAAATGCTGTCTAAATCGCAATCTCTCTGGATCTACTCCAGTGCGCACTAGATATTTGTGAACTCGAACCATATAGTAACCAATGGTTTCATTCGCAACCAACTTCTGTAAAATTATTTTGAAAACATCTATATGATGAGCTCTGATTAAAAAACTTCCTCTTATAGAAGAACAAAAAGAAACGAATACAACTATTACTACCGATGATTAAAACACAATTTTCCTTTTCAGAGTAATAAATTCTAATTTGAAACTGAACTTGAAATATACCTTGGTCACGGCGTCCCCAATTGATACTCCCTGTGCAGGCGCGCCATCCATTTGATTACAAGCCGAGAACAGTATCAAGTTATAATCCTTCACTTGTTCAAATTTTGGGTGATTTTTATTATTTGGATCCACAAAATGTTCGATTTCACACATTGTAAATTCACGAAGCCTTATCAAACCTTGCCTCGGAGAAATCTCGTTTCTAAAACCGGAGCCGATCTGAGCAGCAGCAAACGGCAGCTTACCCTTCAAATTTAAATTACTCAATAATCTAATTAATAAATTGTATGTCAGATTGTGATATATTATAAGCTAAAATCATAAATTAAGAATGAACGGAACATTGAAATCATAAATAAAACGATCAACCAAGCCAATTTCAACTTCAAATATAATAATTAAATCTCAAAAATTACAAACCTGATTAAATTCCAACAATCGTTTGAAATTCACAAAAATGCCTTGTGCTGTTTCCGGTCGCAAATAAGCTTTGAAATCACCCGTTGGTCCTATTACAGTTGGAAACATCAAATTGAAAGCAATCGGCTCGGACAGTTCATTTCCGGTTATTGGAGATTTAATACTGTGCTAAAAAATCTTGGCGTTTAGACTTACGAAAAAATACAATACCAATTATCGCTTAAAAGAATAATGATGTGAAGAATCCCATACCTTCACGATGACACTATGCATGTCGGCATCGTTGAAACCTTCCAGTTTCATCAAGACTTCCTTCAGCTCCTCTTTTACACTTACTGGTGTCTTCATATCCTGAACGGTTTAAAGTAATAGATTAAAATACTAATTAAATGAAATGAAATCTAATTTCAGAAAAGCGATTTCGTTAACGAATTCAAAAAGCATACAATCAAAATATGATCTTCACCTACCGCGCATATTTTCTCAGCGAAATTTTTGATCAGATGATCAGCACGAAAGCATTCACCGGTTTTCAGATCTTTCACCATATAGTCTGAAAATCGATCAACATGCCCCGATGCTCTGTAAGGAAATAGATTATACCATCGCTAATAGATGTATGTCCAGAAATAAACAGTGAATTAAGTGTAATATTAAAACCATAATTGGTAATACGAGTGGAAGTGATGTGGCCATAAGCAAATAAAATAAGCAAATTTAGTGATTTATACATTCGATATCACAAAAAAACAAATCTTACTTTAGGACAGCCTCAGGAGTCAGTACCGAACAATCCACCTCAAGCATATTTTCCTCAAGAACAAAGTGACTTCTCCAAAGATTAATCATATTCGCTTTCATAGCACATCCCATCGGACCAAAATCATATAATCCCGTTACACCTAAATGTACAATTTTGCTGAAATGGGATGAAACCGAAACTTAAAAAGACCAAAAAAGACCATATAGATCTTGAATAGAACCATCCTTAAACGATTTGTGGTTACAAGCAATAAAGTGCTCCTTAACTTACCTCCATATATGGAAAATGATTGATCATAAAAGAAACGCTGTTTCAATAGATCCTCGAATTTCAATCGATCAAAAAAAGAAACATTTTTTGGTACCAAAGCGAGTTCACGTTCTTCCAGTTTTTTCTTTCGAGCTTTAAGTTCAACAACCGCTAGGTCGATATCCGTTTTTGGAGCACCTTTCTCCTTGAGAGAACGCACCAAATCACCATATTCTTTAACGGCTGCACGAAGTGGTGCAAGTTCCTGAAATGTAATACGGGAAGATACAATAGCTATTAACGGCTCCTTTCATCCCAAATAATTAAATATTGCAAATCAGATCTATATAATACTACTTCATTTATCTTACAGAGCTAATGTTTTTATATTTTTAGTTAATATTACCTTTTCATATTCAGGCGAAGCCATATTATACAAATATGTGGATATGCGCTCACGATTCTTCTTCCGAAAATGACCTTGACGTCTGAATCGATAATCTAATTTTCTGTCGAGATCACTTTCCACCTACCAAATGTTTCTTCAAATACATAGATGTATATGTATTGATACATTTCACGTAGCAGTATTGATATATCACGCATGTTGAAACAAATTAAAAATAATTTACATATTGTAATATTTCTTTTCCATTTCAATTTCCCATCAAACTTCTCTCACAAATTTAACTTATCTTTTTCCTCACATGAAATAAATCAGTCAAGTTGTCATTTTAGTATAATTTATTGAAATTTCTACTTTTTTTAATTCAGCAGTAAATAAATGATAACATATATATGCAACATTATTCATAACATGCTGGCTAGAAAATTAATTTAACAATCATCTCAAAATAAGCACTTTTTTAAAATCTTCATCAATTAGCAAATTAATCAGGTTATCATCAAATAATCATTTTATAAAATGAAGCAAAATAACGCTTGATCCAATTTTTACAAATGTCACTAAGAATTACTGAAATCACCTCAATTGCACGTGGTAATGCTCGGAGAAAATTTTTAACAATTAATCAATTGATCAATTTAAAATTAGTCAATTAATGAATTTAATCAATTATTAAATTTAATCAATTAATTAAATTAATAAATGAAAATTAATCATTTACAAAAATGAAGAAAAAAATTACTGTATTTGGCAAAAAAAGTTGTTGTACCGAAAAATCAACAAAGGTTAAAGATTATATGTATGAAATGAAAGTTTTTTTCCCTACCATTTTTTCTTATAAATCCATATAAAATATAACTAACAAATAGCAAAGGGAAAAAGTTTTTAAGAAATAAAATCAATGAAAATAAAAAAGTAGCTATATTTAGTATTACTATATATATGTATATACGCTAAGAAATCAACAAAGGTTAAAGGTTATATGTATGAAATGAAAGTTTTTTCCCCTTCCATTTTTTTTATAAATCCATATAAAATATAACTAACCCATTTGCATCAATAATTTGCACCAATGCATCATCACTATTACTTCCATCATGAGCTATACATGAATGTGCAGAGAAATCATAAATTTCTATAATTTATTTTCCGCATATTTAAAATGAAACTTATCAAATTTCTATCGACAACTATTATTTCATGTGAAATAAAAACGAAAATGATCAATCGTTAATTTTTAATTAATTAAATTATTTAATTAACTTTGGAATTAATTTTATACAATCGGAAAGAAAAGATTTCTAGGAATAATTAAAAACTTTTAATCACCTTTCGAATAGTTATTCAAAATTCAATTCATAAATTTATTAAAATTAATTCGCATAATTAACAGGTTAATTAGCATGACTTTAATTATTTATACCTTTATTAATTGCTAACACTTTTAATCATAAGCAACAAATGATATTTCAATAAATATTAAATAAATACTAAATAACAAACAGGTATGTTTTGAATTTCTACCTCCCACTGAAATTATAATTGCTAAAGTAAATTAAACATGGAAATTTTAATTCGCTTATTAAAAAATCACTACACATACCTGTATTTTCGAGGACAATATCAAGCGTTAATGGTTGTCCAACAGCAGCTTGTGTGATCGGATCACCGATAATACCATGTCCATCACGAATCTGGATTTTTAATGCTGGTGTACCACCGGTTCCGGATACAATACCTGTTTGCTCTTCTAATCCACTGAAATTTCGCGCACAATTTTCAAAACAGATTTTTTTCCTCATTTTCTTTCTCTGCATATTTGCGCAAAAATTATTTAGATTATATTTTTAAATAGCTAAGGAAATTAAGTAATGATAATAATAAATTAAAATACAAATTCAAAACTTTTCAAATTTTAGAAGATTTTCATTTACAAAATAATATCCTCAATTACTAAAAAAAATTCAATTTTTAAAATTTAAAATTCATAAAAGTTAAATTGAAAAATTAAAAAAGTTAAATTGAAACATTAAAAGTTAAACTGAAAACTCAATATTTAGAAAAGATTTATTCAATTTTCGGTGATAATAAAAAAATGAATAAATTCATTTATTAAATGAATTTTACAAGTATATTTTTTTTTCTGAGTATTCGTAATTTATTTATTTATTTAGTAAACCATTTTAGCTGTTAATTATTTTCCTCAACTATGTTCTTTATATTATAATAAATCAAATTACAATTAATTGTAAAAGTTTTAAATTAAGTACAAAAATTTTATTTTAAAACTAAGTATTAAAATTTTTAATTTGCGAAATTTGATGAATTACAAATACAAATAAAATTATTCTTCTGCTTAAATTAAATATCAAATTTGATAAAATTATCTTCGTTATTTCTTTTCTCTCTTTCAGCATTTCAATATTTCAACTTTCTATTTTTGGTTTGTTTGAAAAAGTATATAGTTGCACGTACTGATAATAATAAACTTAAAATTTTAAATTTATTAAATACGTTTTTAAAATGAAAAATTTTTTCACGGTCTAAAAACTCTTTTCAGACAAAAATTTCATCAACTTTTCAACGTTTCTTCATATAAGTATACAAATATATATATATATTGCAACCGGTTTTCTTCAAGATAGCAAACATTATCAATTATCTTAATAACAATTAAACTTGAAACGATAGAAAAAATGAAAAAAAAAAGATTCTAAAGGAAAAAAAATTTTTTAATGAAATGAAATTTAAATCAAACTCTATTTATAGTTTATTATTTATTTTTTTTTTCATTCTGAAAAATATTATCGTAAAAATTTTTTTCATGAAAATAGAGTTTGAATATCAAGAATAAAATGAAAATAATCATTCATCTTTTAACTAATTATCGAAATAATCGGTGCCGTATAAAATTAAAATTTCAAGTTTCTTCATTCATACGTGCATTTTCAAAAAGTTAATAATGAAATCATAATTTTACTTAATCGACGATCGGAAATATTCAATAAATAATGTGTTATTTTCCTTCACTGTTAAATTATAATTAACTAATTGTTTCATTCCATTCCATTTCACAATCAAATCTTTCATTCCCCAAATTTTAAAATGACAATATGATAAACCTGTATTTAAACCTGTATTAAGAAACTGATAAGCTTTGTTTACACTAATAACATTTACCGCATACGGAAAACTTATTACCAATTATGGAAATAATTAGTTTAATTGTTTGATGGTAAACTATTTTATAATTGAAATGAATTAAAGTTTTTATGAATTCTTTGGATTTTCCGACAAGCTTTAAATAGTATCATGATTTTAAAAATATCCGATAAGTAATAAAACGATGTTTTATTTTTCATTACTGTTAAATTATTTAAATGATAATGAACTCTAATTGATTCATTCCGCAATCTTTAATCTACTCTTCAATTTTAATTTTAAAATCACATTATAATAAATCTGTACTTGTATTATGGAATTGATAAGCCTAAATAGTATCATAACTTGAGAAACAGATAAGAGACCAAGGGGAAAAAAATTAAATGAACTGTGGAAAGAAAAATTTTTCTAATTTTTTGATTGATTTATCGATTTTTTATTTTCTAATTTTTTGATTGATTTATCGATTTTTTATTTTCTGATTTTTTGATTGATTTGTCGATTTTTTGTTTTCTGATTTTCCGATAACAAAGATTAGCAATTAAATGTAAATTAATTTTAAATTAAGAAGAAGTAAACGAGATTCAAAACTATGATTTTTTTCCTGTCATTTGATTAAATATTTTCGAAATAATTTAGCAAATACGTGAAAGTATTAATTATTAGTAATAAATAAAATTTATAATTAATAATTTCAGCTCGAATATTTTTCAAATATTTTTTATTTGACTTTTTTTATTTTCACTTTCAAATACTTATTGAAATTATACTTTATCGATTCTTTCAATTTCTTTCTTTTTGTTTGAAGAATTTCTTCATCTCTAATATTTTATATAATCTACTTTTTTGACAAAAAAAAAAAACAAATTGGTAAAAGTTTGACAAAAAAAAGTTAATAAGCGTAACTTATATTTAACTAAGTAATTTAACTAAATAAGCAATATAAGTAATCAAAATATTGATAAAATTCCAATGAAAAAGAAATAGAACATATTGTTAGTGATTATCACATGAGTTAAAGTAATAAACTGTTAAAGTATTAAAAACTAACATAAGTTGTAAACCAGCCATAGTGATAGTAATATCATTGATAGCATAGAAGCAACGAACTTGTAAGCTTGTCATACCGTCAACCAAAATATGCTTCATTGGGCTAATTATTAGCATCGAGGTTATTTCACCTGTTCCCTATAAATTAATACGAAATGAAATAATTGAATTGAATTGAATACTCGAATTCGATTTATTACTCCATTTTGTCTTCTTAATATATGATTTCATAAATTTGACTCATTATTACAATTAAAATTTCAATTTAGATTTTTAATCATGTAGTACAAGCAAATTGTTAATACAATATTATATTCACTTTTTAATATGGGCTAAGTAATTTTATATAACTTACCTGTAATATATATAACTTATTTGTTTGTAATATATATAACTTATTTATAGTGTAATGTTTGTAATGTGTTTCTGAGTTGTTTGTAATATATAACTTAAATCTATTTCAAATAATTTACTTAATACAAAATGAAATAATCGAATTGCATATTCAATTCAAATTATTATTTCATTTCGTCTTTTCAACGTATAATTTATAAAATTGACTAGTTTAATCGATTTACTGATTTATCAAATGAATATGTAAGCGACTAAATTGATCCATTAATTTGTTAACTAAATACAAAATTCATTTTCAATTACTCGATTACTCGATTACTCGATTACTCGATTACTTGATAAGCTAGTTAAGTGGTAAAGCTGAAAAATTTACCTGTTGAAGTGTAATACCACATGTATAGCTACCATTTTGTCCAGAAATTGGTATGCTAAAATTCATCTTGTAAGTACGTTGACCTTCCCAACGACAACCACTGTCATTATAAGCCTGATCAGCAAAAATGATACCATTGAATGGTTCATCGAATTCTAAATAAATGTCCATTCGATTGCTATGACATGTCATCCCGTGACCTAAAATAAATTTCAACAATCTTTAAATTTTCAGCAAGAAGAAAAAAAGGAAGTTCAAATTTTAAATATTCATTTAGAGGCTTAGTATGAAATTTGAAATTCGATAAAATTTAAAATCAACGATAGACCTAAGCCTAAGCCTAAGCCTAAGCCAATCATAGCAACTTTTTTTCCAAATTTCGAATTGTAATTAGGAAGTACATAAGTAAATCTGGAATTTGAAGTTCAAATAATAAATTTAAATTTAATAGAACTTGAAATTTAGAGAATTAAGAATAGAACTATAATGATTTCTTTTTAAAAAATTTTCTGATTTTTTTAAAAATTAAATCATTTTTTAATTTACATTAAATTTCATATATGTTAATGAATTAATCATATTTTAATAAAAAATTCAATTGTTAACAGAAATTCCTAATTTTGCACAACCTAATGATTGTTGAAAGCAGTAATTTTGTATGATCATAAGGATTCCTTATTATTGATTATTATTATTGTTAATGATTATATGAATTAGTAATAATTATGTTTTAATTATTCATTCTATTATTACGTTTTTATTAATTATAATAAAAATTAAATTAGAAGAATAAAAATTCTCATCTTTAAGTAAATTCTAACTTTAAATTCTTACTTTAAGCAATGTAGAATTACAAGAAGTATAAAATAATTATTTCTATAACTAATGACTATTGTAAAAGCAATAATTCTGTGCGAATTATTTAATTCCAAACATCTTTATTAATAATTTTTAATTATTATTGTATTTTAATCAATTACAATTAACGGAAATAAAAATTCTCACCTTTGAGTAATTTCTTACTTTGCAAGCAATGCAGAATTATCAAAAGTATAAAATAATTTGCTTTATGGATCATTTGAAGTACTTTGATATTTAAATTATCAATTCCATCATTTAATTGAAAAATTGTCGAATTTTGTAGAAATTGTCGAAATTTGCGATTAAATTTTTTTTGAATTTAGCTATAAATTGATTCCTAAAAAAAAATTTTCTTTAAGATTATTGAAAAATATTAATATTTGATGGATAAAAGATTTTATTATCACAATTATCATCATTATCATTATCGATCATTATTTATTATCATTAAATTATTGACAAAAGAACGCGGTGATATTATTCGTAAGAGTGGCAGCGGCGTAGATAATAACTATGATAATAATAATAATAACATTAATAACAATATAATGATAATGGATAATGAATGACAATAATAATGATAATTGAGATAATAAGAATATTATTAATAATAAGAGGAGTAGTAATAATAATAATGGTAATAACAGTAATTAATAACAATAAACAAATAATAACGATAATAGTAATGCCAATAATAATAATAACAAGTAAACAAAATAACAATAATGATGATAACAATGATATATAGGAATGTTGTTGATATAAAAGCGTAAATCTATTATTCCTGGCAATAACCTTCGTTACTACCTGTACTACCATTACCTTCAAATATAACAAATAATCACTTTCTACAATACTCTCAAAGAATAACTAATAATTTCAATGAAAAGGCCATCCCACTATCATTTATAATAATCTTACCATTTCAAGATGAATGAATCATTGGACAATTATTGAAATTCCAGTAAATCACTATGACCGTAGTATAATAGCATATATTGTACAATACAGTACAATACTTGTTTTCTGATTAAAATTTAATTAAAGTTTTTATTTGTTTCAATTAGATGTAATCAATTATTATTTCTAGGATAAACTTCGTAATGCAATCTCTTCGCTTTCTGATACTGACGGTATATATCATATCCAGACTTTTCAAATTACCATTCCCATTTTCATCCATTAAGGATAACTTTTGAAATTGTCAAATTATCCAAATCTATTTCTTCTGGTTATTTAATTGCAAAAATTCACTTTTTAAAACCGTCGAATTAATAAATCTGCCCTTCCAAATGAACTAATTTTATAATGAATGTTTAAATCACGTGTTCATTCTCGACATTTCACACCGTATCAAAGGTGTAACAGAAATTAATTCATTAATGAAACTTTCCAAAGGATACGAAAATTGCGAATAACAGATCTAATATTTTAAAATTTATTAAATTATAATTAACTAAGAAAAAAATACAAAGATAATTATTAATTAAAGTGTGGTACCAGGAAATAATTATAACTTCAAAATACAAAACTAATTATTATTAAAGCATAATGTTAAGCAGTAATTATAAATTATACATTGTACAAATTGAAAATTATGAGAGAAATTTAATATGCTATGTGATTAATTAAAAACAATAAAAGTAAGAATTATTAACATACACGTATATTTCATCTTTCGTTTAAAATTTTAGTAATGAGTAATGAGTAATGAACTAAAAGAAAACATAATAAGGCATTGCATAATATCAAATATTTTCTCGGAATAAAATTACTAAGAATATCTTGACGAGATAATTCTTATCTCTTACTCTTCATTATAGTACATCTTATCATATTCTGCAAATTCACTTCTACAATCACTATCATTTACTTTTATCCTTATAATGAAGTTATTTCACTTATTTTCCCAATTTGTCCCACTTTCTCAATTTCTTCTTAAAAGCAGTTATTCTATAAATTGAAAGATAATTATAGCAAAAATAAACTTATGGAATATATAATTGATTGCTTTCATCTAATTTTTCTATTTTACTTACAAAAATAAGAAAATTCATTTAGAAAGTAATTAATTTCGACTTCCTTGAAAATTCGCTGGAGAAACATTTGCAAATAAAAATTTCATCGTTTCGTTCAAATACTATCATTTATCGAAATTTCTCATAAAATGTAGTTATCAACTAAATGGATTCCGATAAATCAGTCATTTTTATAGGGTATGAAATCAAACAAAGAGAGGAAAAAAAATCGCTTGGATAGATTTAAAGCATAGAATTCATTCGAGATAAATCATTAACCAGAATTATTCTCATAAGCACCAATATTATTGAAACATTCAAAATTTATAAACTACTCAATATATAACACTGAAATCAGAACTACGATAACCAAGTTTTAAATAAAAACTTCGAGTTTTCGTAACTCACAAATAGGCATCCAGTAGCCCAGAATGCACGAACCAACGTAATTGTTAATCCATTATATAGTTTTCGTATGCCTTAATAAAATATTGTCTGAATTATCATAAAGATCCAATACTAACTAATGCAAGAACTATCATTTATAATATATAAAATATTACTTTTTAAACTATAACTTAAAACTAAACTGTAGCTATAAATGACTTCAGAATATCTGGAAATATTTCACATAACGAGTTTTACAAAAACTTCAATTTCAAACTCTAATATCAAAATACCTTCATCTTTGATAATACTGCGAAATATTTCAATGAAACTTCCTGAACCAATAACTTGCATACGCGATTTCACCACATCCACCGGATAAACAGCACTCCATAATACTACACCACCAATTCCTCCTGACAACGCCGTCCGTAAAATGCCTGAGATTTCCGACTTATAATTTTAAGAGAATTACAGAAAATCAGAAGGGAAATTGGCGCAAAGAACGCGAAAAATTTATAAAGAATTGTTAAAATAGGTCACAGGTTATAACTTTTCTCACTCCCATTATAAATTTAAAAAGCATAATATAAAAACAAACCGATTTCAGACTTCGATTTTCCTTCTGGTGTTAAGTAAAACCTAGACAATTCATATGCACCAAAAAAGAGAAAGTATCCAATTGTTTCACGACATAAAGTTGATAAAAAACCGGTATAAAACGCCCTCAAACCATATGTTTGATACATGCTACGACATATTGAGAATGGAGTGCTAGAAAAATAGTTTAATTGAATATAAAATTTTGATACTCGATGAACATTTCAACGAGTAGAAAATGGAAATAAACACTAACAGTATAAACAAATTACAATTAATTCAGATGTTTCAAACCTAAAAAAAAACTTGTAGGAGAAAATGATTTAGAAATTATTATTACTTGAACGATTAATTCTCAAACATAGGTCCGAAATCGATCAATCCATATATAAGATCAGTAAATTTTCAAAATTGACAAGTAAAATTGGAAAACTGAAATCGATTTTAAGACCGTTTTTCCAAATAAGATAACAACATTACAATATAATTCACTGCTATAATTCAATCATATAGTATAATATTTTGAAAATTCAAGAAAACAATGCAATTCCAGTACTTGATATTCAATTTAATCAATATTTTATGTATGTCAGAAATTTCACAAGTTCCGCTTTTCATCAAGGAATGAAGTATGTTACGTTTACCTATGTATTCCAGGAAAAGCTTCTCTTTGGGCTTGCAACTTGCATTTGACAAGTTCCGTCGGACAAATAGCCATTGCTGCAAAAACGGATGCTAATGAACCGGATAAAGCATTTTCAACTGGTGTCATATCTTCTATTTTTGATCGTCCAGCACAAAATGCAACTACCTAAAAATTTTGTCTTGAATAAAAAATTATAAATGTATACAGAAAAAAATTCTATTTTATTACTCATTTCAAAATTCTTTGATAAAGATAATTAGTATATCAAAGCATCGCCGAATATTAAAGCAAATTTTAATTTATCCAATGAAAAAAGAAATCTAATTTATTACGTGTTCTTTTAACTGCTCCTTTCACCCGATTTCAGGGGATCCTAAAGTTAAACTGAACAGATTGAAATTGAATGATAACATCATTTTTTCAAATCTCTATTGAAACTTTGGCATTGAATGGTAAGAATATTAACTTGTAACACAAAGAACCCATTAAAAAAAACATTAATTAACCTTTCTACAATATCCATAAGCAGTAAAAAGAATAGCATTTTCGGCGATATTTGCTGTTAAAGCGGGCATAGTGCCTGAAACAATACATCATTTTTAATTCATTAACTAAAGAATAGCATTTTCGGGGATATTGTTACACAACTCCATGAAATTTGAGAAGCTAAAAAGAAGTGTACTTAACGTCTAATTTTTGAATCTCATTATAAGATTATACAATTAAAAACAAAAAAAAAAATCAATGCTTTAATGAACCTATTTCTTTCCCTGTTTAATTTTTCCCTATACAAATTAAAAAAAAAAAGCAAACCTGCATACAATCCTCGAATACCATCTAATCGTAAAATCGATCCAAAGCACTTCATACCACTCGGATAAATAGTTGGAAATGTTTGCATTTTAACTTTTACAGTATCGAGTGGTTGCCCAGCAGCTACATTTACAATGCCACCTATAAAAATCATCATTAATCACAACAGGTAAAGAGTGAGAGTGGCATTAATTTAAAAATGCAGCAAAAATTTGCTATAATATATATTTCTTGATAAATGAATAAATTTAAACGAGAAATGAAGAAATACTTACCCACCATACCAGCAGCTAAATCTGCAATACCATCTTTGATATGGTTAACATTCGAGTACAATACATCTATTTCAGAATTAGCCATGCAAATCATGAAATGATACATAAAGAATAAATATAGGTCATTTCAACATATTTTTTTCTTCATAAATTTATAGAAAACAAATATATTTATGCTACCGTATGCTAATATTACGATAGCCAACATTGATGATTGAAAATATTGTAGAGAAACTTTAACTTTGTAATTATTGATGAAACTGGTTTATTCAACATGTTAATAATAATGTGATAATCATATGAAGTAAAATAATATAGAATAAAAAAATGCTCAAATTTTCAGCATATCAACAAATCTTAACATAATCAAATTTTCTACAATTTAAACATTGTCAGTCAGAGGAAAATATCAATTAGTTTGCTTTTCAACTTCTTCCATTACTCATTGAATTAGTTCAATATCATTGAGAAAAAATATATAAAGCAATCATTTCAGAGAAAAAGCACTACTTGAAGAGGTTCTATATTGATAACAATAGTTCTGTTTCCGTGTGCATACAACCAATACAATACAAACGGTGAAATAAATTTTACGTAAAATTTCTAAAATTAATATTATTTCTTCTGTAACATCTCATCACTGTGCAGATGGAATAAACTGACAAATGATTTCACACCGATGATAAGATTACTTTTTTTACTTAGTATTTAAAAAATCAGTAATTACTTCTAACGAAATGCTTTCTTTGACAGCACTAAATATGCTAGCTGCAAGCTTTGGAATAATTTTCTTATTACTGAAAAATTTACATAGAAAGATGAGATGGAACAGCAAAAGACTAGGACTATTAGATAAGTGAAAGAACAGCCGAGAAACTGACCCTACTTCATTATATTACAATACAGAACTTTTTCGTTAAACTATAAAAGCTTTTTTTGACATATTTCGTAAACCATCCGCTCACGAAAATATGGCATATGCTCCTGACTGAAAGAGATCTGAGCACGTCGTGCTGC
The DNA here is from genome assembly GCA_013365365.1 of Cruorifilaria tuberocauda. Taxonomy (NCBI): domain Eukaryota; kingdom Metazoa; phylum Nematoda; class Chromadorea; order Rhabditida; family Onchocercidae; genus Cruorifilaria; species Cruorifilaria tuberocauda. The sequence continues at coordinate 18,647 of JABVXU010000596.1, forward strand.
ATATTCTGCAAATTTACATGCAAACATCCCACAATCACTACCATTCATTTGTTGCGGGATATCCTGGAATTTGACCCCATTTCGACATAACTCAGAAAATATCTTTTATCTTTGAAATTTCTCCAAGACTAAATAAAGTCTTAAGAGCTGAAATCTATCACTTGACTGCCAAAAAACTAACGAGACGATTCACAAGCTGCCATTCGTGAAGATCGAATTCTTTCTTCTTTTTATCTAACGATTCTTCACGAAGATATTCACTGAAACAACAAAATTCATTCCAACAAATGAATACCGATAAAAATAGAATTTAATGAGAAATATTTAAACCAATAATTTATCTAAAAAAAATAGATAGTTACCTCAATATATCCAAGCAACGATCATTACTACCACCCATTGAATCGTAATAATCAATTATCCTATTTTTAAAATCAATAACCTGAAAATCAGCAACAATAGTAAGTATCAAATAATGTTATATAATATAAAATAGTTTTTTATGAAAAAAAATAAAATTAAAAAAGGAGGTACTTACAGCGAGACACCAATGAGCGCCCAAATGAACAGGAATCAATAACATCTCGTATGCAAATATATCAATTTTACGTGTCCAACGCTTAACAGAAGCATATCCTTTCGTACTTAGCGTAGAATAAAAAAATGTATTGAATGCATATACCTAAAGAAATGCAAGAATTGAACAGATGAAATTATTTCGTTATAAAGAACTATCCATCCGAAGGAAAAGATATAAAAAGGACGAGGTTAAATAATGGCAAATTTGTTAAAGTAAAGCAAGGTTTTAGTGAACAATTTATTTTTCGAAAAATATACCACAGTATTTCGACCGAAATATTTTTTTTAACACCAACCACTTCTATATAATTGTAAACACTTACTTTTGGCAAACTTTCATCATTTTTTGAACGTTCACAAATGAGATTCATATAGAAATTGATTACTTCATCGTTAAGCCAATCAAGTCCTTTCAATGTCAGCAAATCTTTTCGTGTTATTTCATCAGATAACTTTTCAGTCAGCGGTAATTTTCGGTCCCAAGCATGTTCCACCAGCAGTATAGCTTCACCATCAAGTTCTAAAAAGCGATTCTTAAGAACGGTTGAAATGGAGATCATTGCAAAAATTTTTAAATAACTGAAAATTACAGGATTCCACTTTTTTAAATAATAATTTTGAAGGAAATAAGTAGTAAGAAACCCAGAAATTCATCCTTTGCTTTCCGCAAACGAAAAACATATCCGGTAAGGGTCAGCTTTTTCCTCAGCTGCTCTTCCAAACTCAGTTCCTCATCCCGTCGTGCCTGTTCTCTGCAAATAAAGCAATCCATATCTTGCAACACATCTTCGTAAAATAAAATTTAAAGAATTAGAAAATTAATAAAAAATTTTTACATTAAACGTTTCTGAATCTGTAACTCTTTAGCCCGACGATCTCTTAAAATAACTTGCTGACGATACAACGCTAAGCGATTCTCTGCCAGCAGTTTTGTATTTTTTTCTTTTTCCCACAAAGCTTTGAAATCATCACGATGTTTTGTATCCCAAATAACACTAATTTCTTCCCTGCAATACACAGATTTGAAAATTTTAAATTATAAATCAGAACATTTTCTTAATAAAACCTGCTCAATACCTGCTTCCTAAATGTTTTCTTTCTTCATTGAAATTTGTATCCTCAGTGGATTCACTACTACCATTGTTTTTTTCTTCTGCAGCAGCAATATTATCCGAGCTGTTCGTTTGAATAGATCCTTTTCGAGATGAATTTACCGATGAAGATCCACTCTGTGAAACGGAATTTAATGCAGATTGGCCACGTCGTAATAGCTCAAGATAATCTGTTCTCATGAATGATTGCTTCCTTAAACTGAAAAATCAGGACCTTTGACATTCTTCAAGTTTATTTTGAGAATTTAAGGATTAACGAAAATGTACCTTTCATCATGATTAGAAAGTATCATGCCCGTTTTAAGGATACCCGCTTCTTCCAGAAATCTCCTGTAGCGTTCTTTACCCTCCCTATCCACGACCTGAAATTGCGCCTCAACGAAAACTTAACACTATCATTGATAATAATTCAAAAAAGGCAATGAATTAACACTTTTCGTTTTTATAAATCAGTTTGATAGGCAATAGCATTACGAAATACCCACGCTGACCTGCCTGCCAAAGCGCTCCCTTCTGCTAGTACCGGGATTCCCCGATGAAAACATCTTATATGGCGAATAACGGCTTGATAAAAACGTGTTTCTGCAATTGATCAACATGAATAAATTCAATTTGCACATTCACAAGAAAAATATTTGCAATTTTAATTGCTTAAAATGGATTTTTCAATTTAATTTTCGAAATTTCGATTTCCCAGATATTAAATTAAGATAAAAAAAGAACTTGGTCGAAGATATTATACGTCGACGCTCCCACTTATCGAATGAAACATCTGAGCCTAAAATATCCAGCGAATGTGAGATTTCGAAAAAGAACGAATCATATCCTTGCTTCAATAAGTCTTTGAAAACTTCAAACTTTTCCGGAAAATGATTTTTCGATTTGTAAACGAAACTAACAGAAAGAAAAACAATTTGATCCGAAAAATAAAATATTGTATAAAACACTGTAAAAAGAATAATATATGATTTGCATCAAATTCCAGCTAATATAACTTTGATAAATGCATTCAAGTGGAGAAACGGAAACAAGAATGAGAGAACCTGCTCGTGAAAGTGATGGTGAAACTTGCTGACTAATGCTATGCTCGGGTTGTGGTGATGGCGAGTCATACTTCAACGTCTCATTTTTTACACTGTTTTCTCGAAAAACATCCTTACGAGAGGCTGAAGAATAGAAATCTTGATCATTTCGCCTCATCTAGCTTAATTCTTTTTCAGGAATTTTACTAACAACTGAAAGCTTTTCGAAATCAGCAACGTTACTTCGTGTTTTAATTTTTAATAATACACAACTTTTATATTCCAGCAGCTAAAATGAACAAGTTAATTTTTACCCCACGTTGGCGTTACAGATAACGGGTACGGCGAATTCCTTTTTTTCTCTTCCAAACCTTTCTTTTCATTCTCTTTGTCCTCCACTTGCTCAGCGGTACTTCCACCAGAAAATAAAATTGAAAGTAAGTAAATATTCGAGAAATAAAATAAAGGAAATATAATTAAATGTATTGTGAATAAAATATGATAAGAAGAAACCTTTTTTTATAGTTGAAGAGTACAATACCGGATCTTCTTGTTCGATAATTACTACGTCGTCGTCTTCACTCGCTAAATACAGTATATAAATTTTTTTTTGAGCAAAATTCAACAATAAATTACGAAAGATGAGAAGAATAATTTGATCAGTGCATCATCTGATCACTATGAACTGAAATTATAGAAATAAAATTATGGAAAATCAAGGATCTTTTTGTTCAAAGCTTCTGAAATATACTTTCCGATGCGTTCTAACATACGATACAATTTTTCTCAATTCCAAAAGTGAGAAAGTATTTATTCTCGCTTTATGAAGTAAATTAAATATTAGATTAACATTTTCCCTATATTTATCATAAGTTTACATAAGCTAAAATATCACACTGATTGATTCACTAGTTTCGTTCCTATTGATTCGTTGTGCAGTGTCATTTGTTGGTCGCTTACCCAAGCATGTTTCCGCAGTTGGTAATGGTTTAACCGTCGGTCGAAAAAGATTTGTCATTGGTGCAAGAAATCGTGTGATAAAACCTATAAATTCCCAGCTCCAAAAATTTTTAATTTTTTGACCAAAATCATTGAGCCAAATATTGCACATTTTTATTTTTTAAATACCAAATGGATCGAACAATCATGCTGAACATAAAACAAACCGAAAAAGCCCAAATTGCTATTATCAGCGCCATCAGATGTTGATTCAACAGTAGAAACCACTTGTTGCCTTATAGGCTCCAACCTTCGCCGTTTATTTCCATACACAGAGTATCGATATGGTCGATTCCCCATGCAAAGCAATGGTTTCAAGCGTTATTTATCATTCTAGATGTAAGTGGTGACTGCTGAAAAATTATTTAAAAATTTTCATAATCAAGATTTTTAATCATCTATCACCTGACCCAGTCAAACAAAGAAAGAAATTTGAATATAATTAACAATACACATGAAAAAAGTTCTGATAAATTTGTGATGCCGAATTTTCGCACATCCAGTCCACATACTATGTTCTTACTGATTCAAAACAACAGATATCAACGATACCATCTCAAATGAACTGTACTATTGAAAACTTCACGGTCTTCTCCTTTAAAAAATTGCATATAAACTTGATTGAACAAAAATATTACATTTTCGCTTTTAAGAAACTTTTGCTAGTTTTAAACACTATATAGAAATAAATCGCAACAAGGTTGCAAGATGATATTTACGCTAGAGCAGACATTAATACTGTAAATACAACAAAACAAATGCACTTTTTTATTTGGAAAATTTATTGAAACGTAAAAAAAACAACAACGAAGAAAATATCAAACTTGAGAAACATTTCGATTACATGTAAAAATACGTGATACAATCTTACAAAACATTTCATATTGAAACTGCATGAACATTCATCGCATGTGTTTTTTGACAATGATATAGCTATTGTGAAAATCAAGAGGTCATAAAATCACCTGTGTCATGTTACGATCCTCCCTCGGTTAGTTGAAGGAATCTATTACAATACGATTTAGTTTCCATTTCCTTGCTTTTTCCTGAGATTACCAGTTCACACATTTATGATGGGTTGTTCAAGCGATATAGCACCACAGCATTACAGCAGTTCCAAATATTCAATTAGGAAATATGAATTCCGATAAAAAAATTTTGTCACATAACAAAAATATGCTGAACCGAGTGCTTTTTGTGATGCTGTTTGTGAATAGGATATGTATGAAACAATGAACAAATAAATAATGAATTAATAATACTTTGTGAAATATTTTGGAATTAACGACAAATGTAACATTACTACGACCACTACGTCTTGAGTGTCACGCTTAGTAACAAATGCATATTACTATTTCAACAATTCCGAAAATTCCTCAGATAAATTTATTGAATAAGTGACTACAAATAGCGCTAAATAAAATTAAAATTAAAGAAAAATGCTTTGAACTCAACCAATTATTAATCTCTCAATCAATTTCAGTATTTCGATAAAGTTCCAGTAAAGTTGGACCGATATATTGTAAATGAACACTTCCAAACCGGAAAACTTCAATTACTACTGTGATGGAGCATAGATGCGTAACGACCGATCCATACCAACCGACAGAACACTGTGTGCATCACGTCCAAATCGAACTGATGTAACAGCGTCCTTATGGTCCGTTAACGTAGAAAGTACTGTCCACGGTTTAACATGTATCACTTGCACATCGGCTCCTGCTACTGCCAAATAAGTACCTGATTGATCGAAGCAAATTCCCGAAAGCTGTAAAATCAAACAACATTGATGATGGAATACTTTGACAATGAAATACTTTCCTTACCAATCGTTATTGTCAGTTAAACTAAAATATAAAATTAAGTAGCAGTGTTAAAGTCTTGCCTTATAATAATCCCCATCAACAAATTTAGGTCTGTTATTACTACGCACTATGTAAAGCTCTTTTTTGAATAAAAAGTTAATATAGCTGGGTAAAGATACAACTTCATAATAAAATAAGGAATTTTTCACTGTTCCCAAATTTCAACTGCAATAAAGTTCATCACAATAAGAGTCGAATTTACCGTATGCTTCCCTTCATTGATTGTCATTGTTTTGAAGCTCTTCAATTTTCTTAAATCCCATAACTTCACTTCACCATCTTCTGCGCCCGTTGCCAAATAGTAACCGTTTTCAGAAAATGCAATTGCTTTTACCATACCTTAAAAAAATTATGTTCTTATTCATTAACTTGAATCCATTTTCATCATTAATTGCTCTCAATTATCATTAATATTATCGACTATGTTTTTATCACATTTTATCTGTTTACCAATCTATAGCTTTTCTCCTATATCAATTAGTACGAAAAAATCTGCTTCGATTTGCGATTTATACAAAGCAAAAATATACAGTAAACCAGCATATTATTTCTGCATATACACGTACAATATAGAAGCTATCAGATTAAAAATTCGTTTCCTTAGAAGTGTTTAAAAGATTGAATTGGCTTCATATCTCAACTGACTATTATTTCAGACATATGATTAAAGCATAACAATAAACCTTGATGGCCTGGGAAATTAGCGACATTTGTTTGCTCTTTCAAATCCCAAATTTTCACTATGGAATCAGCAGTTCCAGTTCCAAAAATCAGACCATCTGGATGAAACTGTCCGCAACAAATTGGTACCTTGTTCTTATCATCAGAGTGCACCTAAATTAGATAACATTGAATGATAATAAAAATAAAAATTATTATATTTCAAGCACAGATGCATAGTATGCTTCAACTGAATAAGATTCTACAATCAAGAAGATATCAAAAAATAGAAAACATTAAGAATATGAAAACCGAATATTGATCTAGAACTTGGAAATTTGCATCATTCAATATTTTAAACATTTGGAAATTCTAATCAGAAAATTTAAATCTTAAAGAAGAAAAAATGCATACTTTGCAAAGAGTCTTTCCGGAATAAATATCAGAGAGAGCCCAAGAAGAATCATTAGAAACAGAAAGAACGTAGTCACCAGTAGCATGCAACGATATATCTGTGACAGCACTTTCATGAGTTTCAATTACATGACGGCAAGCTTCTTCTTTGATGGACCAAACTCGAACCTAAATTACATTGCAAAATAATTAAGATCTAACAAAAGTCTTCGGAACCTACGACTCAAAGCGATCAATCGATGAATTCGAGAAATGTTTCGGAATCGATGCGTGCAACTCTCGCATATTTTTCCAAAAAAAAAATTGTTTTTGGCTTAGATATACTTTAAAATTCAGTCTAAATAGTACCTGTCCATCAGCAGATGCCGAAAGGCATGTTTCCTTCGTTGGATGCAAAATAACAGCTGATATCTTCTTCTGATGTCCTTTGAATGTTGCTGTAACTGTCTCTGTTTCACCATTAAACAGAACGACACCTTTATCAATCCCACCTGTCAGCACCATACTATCCTAGAACACTATTCGGTTATGCTTTCTGCTAAGAAATTAATTGTAATTTGCTGAAAATTTTTTTCGAAAAGACACAATTAACATTTAAAATTACCTGAACGTCAAGAGCTGTCAACCCAGGCACGCTTGTACTGTGAATTCCAGTGTGGCAAGCTACCTGAACGAATGTCTTTACCAGCTCCGGTTTTGACAATGCTTCCGGCAAATTCTTTCCACGTTGTTTTCGCGCAGCTGTTAAGGTAGCTGCTTTGTCTTGTAACTTCTTCAGCACGACTTCATTGATTCCTTGCACACCTGAAGGGTATAAAATAATCCCAAAAGGCTCTCCAAACAAATAAATATATGGAATCATTTGAAAAATAAATTGAAAAACGCTTACGTATTTCAATATTATGCTCCCTAAATTAGCACATTACAAAATATATGTAAATAGTACCTTCATCAACCGTTTCCATTTCATCTTGTATACTGCCAACATCAACCGCTGCCTGCGGTTTCAGTGTTGAAAGTGCCTCACGCGCAGCATTTAATTCTTTCGATAAACGCGCAATCACACGACAAGCAGCATCGTGCTGTAAAAAAAGAATTATGTCTCGAAATTTCAGGAAATTCTTAAAACTCAATGATACTCTAAATCTCGATCGTCCGAAAATCTTAAAATTTCAAGTTAGAATCTGCAGTTTTATAAAATTTTAAATATATTTCACGGTCTATTATTATTCAAAAAAAATTTTTTCAAATTAAAATCTAATTTTCAATAAAAGAAAAAGTAAAAAAAATATTACATATATTTATTGACAACGAATTTATTTCCTGACCTGATATAATGTATGCGATAATTCTTGACGCGCATTTTGCAACTGTTCACGTAACATGAAGCTGTTAAGCATGCATGCATCCCATTCATCTTGTAATACTTTTAACATTGATGGTATTGATGTTGCCGCTATAGTACGTGGCATTGCGTTCGCCACATCAGATTTGATTTCAACTAACTTGAAGCAAAAATGAATCAAGGAGAGAAAATCAGAAACTATAACGAAAAGTACAAAAACAACTAATATTTCTGTCATGATCGACGAATTTTTAAATTTGACAAGAATAATCACTAAAAGACAATTCGTATTTACCTGATCCACCGTAAGCGCATCATTTTTAAATGGATCCGTGCCATTTTCGTTTATGTATTTAACAATAAGTCGCTTTTCGAAAATTCGCCCAGAAACAGGCGAAACAACAGGTACCTCTGCCGGTTCACCACTGATCGAACACGTATATAATGTAGACATCTAAAAATAAGGAAATGGATAACTCTGCAACCAGAAATGTTTTTAGCATCAAGACTGATCCCGTGGGCTTTCAAAGCATACATTTTACATTGCACAGTATCGGTAATCTCATTAATCGTCATAATTAACAATCTATTAATTAAAAAAAATGATTTTCCATCGTAATAGCCATTGTAATAGAGTGCCATCGCAAAAAGCTGACATTTTTTTCAAGTCAACTCCCTAATAATAACTTATCAAATAACTTATCACTGATAATAACTTATCAAAACCAACTTTCTCAAATAGATCATAGCCCTTTTCGATTCAATATTAAACTTAAAATACAGATTAGCTTGAAAATATAAAGGTAAATGAATAGGTTCAAATTTCTAAATACGGTTATTAGAAAATGAATACCAAATGGATCAGGTGGTATAAAGAAATCAGAACAAGTGATAAAGATATTCAGCGACTAAAACTGCTACGATTAAGAATAAAATACTGAAATATGCACAAAATATTATAGAGCAGTAACTGAAAGAAAGAAAGAAGTAAATAAAATCTTGAAATGGTATAGCACAATTACCAACATCCCTCGGTAACTACTGAGAACTCCCGGGAGAAAAAAAAGATAGAAAGGGAACAAAACCCACCAGTATCAAAACATATTTCAGCAGTGGGCTTAATGTCAATTTTATATATTCAGTTATAACGCAGTAGCGGAGATTGGTCGCTGCGAAATTTTAAATCCCAAATGATAGGAAGATTTGATAATGATAATTTGTAATTTATCCAGTTTTTCGCTCTCTCCATCGCTTTTTTGTAGATTTCTTTTGTTTAAAATCAAACATTTTAAATTTTTAATTTTTAATTTTAATTTTTAATTTAAATTTTTAAATAGATTTTTAATGCTCTCTCCAAAGATTGGCATTTTAGTATTATTTTAATATTATATTATATTATATTACAAGGTTATGAGATGGAAATATTTCCGGATGTAGGCAACCTGAACGGAATGTAATCATCATGCCGTTCCTATAAAACATAATTTCAGAATAAAGGATTAAAATCTCTCTACCGTTAATGAAAAATTTAATAATTGAAATACAGTTGCATTATACGATTACATTGCATTAGAATTGCATTTCGTTACAGTATAATTATTTTTGTTTATTGATTTGTTGACTTTTGTAAGTGAATTATACTAAATTTTCGCTTTTAGTAAAATGTAAAAACTTGTTAATATACTGTTTAGAAGTTAGCATTTTGTGTGTTTTAATGCTGAAAAACTTTTTGGGTGCGAATTTTGTAATAAACTTGAATAAACTGTAATTATTGTTACTTAGAATACTGTAATTATTACTTACTTGAATACTGTAACTATTATAAGCTATTTTCGAATAACTGTGAAAAAGAATATCGTATTCTTATTAAAACGTAAGATACGATGAAAATTTTATTATATCATTATGAACCGTTTTACATTAAATCTTCCGATTCGTTTATATTAAGTAATCGGTATCGATTAGTATGTATATACTAAGATGGAAATTTGAATTTTCTTTAATCTTTTTCAAACTTTATCTTCATAACTTTTATATCATACATATTACTAATTCTTGGATCATAAAATCATAAAACTGATGTGTTATCATGAGTAATCATGATTATGCATCTTGTAAATTCACAAAACATATGACATATAAGTTTGAAAACAAAATTAATTCAAATACAGTAAATGAAAACAAACAATACAAAATTAGGATAATTAATAGCTGAAAAATGCAAACAATCATTGTAATGAATTATGATAATGAGAAAATATCATGAGATATCATAATGAGACCACCGTGAATCATTGTAATAATATCATCATGATGATTTATTACCGTTTGTTTTTTAATACTACTGGAAGTTCATTTTTGAATTTCTTTTTCTCTTCCGGTAATTATGTCAAAAGTCTACTGGGTGATAAATTTGCAATATCCTAAATTAATTATTTATAAATTGAAATTTTTGTCATATCAATTGATATAATTGATATATTGTTTATGACAAAGTACAACGTAATTAGTTTCTTTTATTCTAAATCATAAACATCGCATAGGGAAGTTTATAAAATTATGTTGCTAAATTATTATGATTGGTAAGCTGTTAAAAATAAGCTAAAGTTCCGGTCCGATCTTGATTAAATTAAAGCAAAGCTGAGATTGGGAAAATAAAAATTTATCTTTGAAATCGAGATTTGAAATGAAATGAAATAAAAAAATTCATCTCAATTATATCTTTAAATATTTCATTATTAAAAAAACGAGTTGTAAAATGATGAAATATGCAAATTTTTCATTTTGTGCTGAATCAGAAAATTAAAATTTAAATATTAAATTTAAATTTCTAATTTTAATATTAAGTCTAAATTTCCATTCTCCAATACTGTAAGCAACGTCAAATGAATTCAATAAATTCAACAAACATTTTGTAGCACAAATACTAAAACTATCACTACTTATTCGAGTTAATCGAAATTATCACGAATTTTTCGAATTTATCAAAATTATCACGATTATCACTATCCACGAATATTTCATCGATCAATAATAATTGTATAGAGAAAGTATTATTTGGTGGATTGGTTTCTTGCAAGTAAATAAAATTTTGATAAGATGAATAATAGCGTAATTGATGATTTACTAATTTACTTACTCATACAATTTACTTACACTAATTCACATACTCATACACCATCTTCGGAAATGAATTCATCGATTTGATTAGTTGTTAAAAGATACTCCCAATCAATATCTTTTATTCTGAAATAAGCATTATTATGCAATTATCTTGAGAAAAGAGAAAATTTTCTTTTTCTTTATTTTAAAATTTGAATTTTATAATTGAGTAATGAAATTACTATTATTCATTACGTATATTCAAGACTTATTCAAAAGTACTGTTATTACTTTTTACTGTTTTCAAAAGTACTGTTATCGTTATTCATTACCGATACTCATTACTTATTTATTTTTTTTTTGGAGTAAACTTTTACAACTGTCGAAATTAACTTTTCATGTTATTGATTAAAATGCTTTCGTTTTAGTCAATCTATCAATCGAATTTTATTGATAATAAATCGGATTATCTAAATTTTTTGATACAATTTATTCATACACAAAAAGAACTGTTAACTGAGATTGATTTCTTTTCCGGAAATGATAATAATAATATTTTCCGGAAATATTATATTAAATGATAACAATGTCTGAAATATTAAATATAGCAATTTTTCCGGAAATATTATTGAAAAACTGAAATGAAAAAATTTACATGTTCAATTTGTTGACGTTACTTGCGGTGCAATAAGATTCAGTCTTGTAATGGCATGATTTATGGCATACAGTATGGCAATCTGTAACGGATACAGTAAGTTATCATTTAATTAAAAAATATTTTAAAGTTTAATTAAAGTGCAAAACTAGTCGTCACTTAATTAAAATATAAAGTATAAATCAAATGCAACAAAATTAGCGTTAAAAAATTAACATGAATTAGACTATAATGAAATTTGTTATCAGCTTAGCTTAATTTAAATTAAATTAAAAAAGTATAGATAATTAAAAAACATAAATAATTTAAAATATTTCCGATATAATTTATTGCATTCATTATTAGAAATGGTGTATATTTAAAATTAGTAAAATTTACTTCAACATTAATTGATTAATTAATTAGTTAATTAAAGAAATCAACAAATGATCAAAAATGTGACTGTATATAATGCAAATTGACTAGACAAATAGAAACGTAATACTGATATGAAAAAGCTTATTATTTGATAAGTAATTTAATTTGCATTTATTGCTTGATAAGTATTTCCTTTAAGTAATTTACTTTTGACACTTATAAAAGTGTGGAACTTTTCCATTGTTTTAAATCTAACTATTAAATTCTCAAATTCTTAATTACAAATTAAATCCTTAATTACAAATTATGGCAAAGAGAAATTTTTTAGATTTAATTATAATGTAGCAGAATTTAAAGTAAATAAAGATTGGTAAGGTATTACAAGGTTAAAAACCATTTAATAATTAATTAATAGAAACCAATGATAAGGATAATTGAATGATCAAAAATGTCACTGTGCATGATACAAGATGATAAGAAATTGATAATTAAAAAAATTTTTTAAAAAATAAAAATTTAAAAGTTAAAGCTAATCAGTTAAAGTTAAGAAGAGTTCGATTAGACATTTCAATTCTGTTTGATAAATCAATTTGATAAATTAATTTTGATAAATGAATTTTTTCCTCGTCAATTATTAAAATAGTAAATTAAAATTATCATCATTTACCTCGACATTGATAAGCTTGTTTAGTAAAACTGCTCGGTCCAATTCGCTGATGGCACACATTACAGATCGTACCACTGTAACATTTTGATAATTTCTAATTTACTGATAAGAGAACAAGTGGTGAAAGGGGATAATTTCTAATTTACTGATAAGAGAACAAGTGGTGAAAGGGGATAATTTCTAATTTACTGATAAGAGAATAACAGGTGAAACATATGATGCGGGCCATTATCACTCTTATCATTTATCAGATGCTAACCTTCGGCTTTTTACAGCAACAAATGTATGATCGTTGTAAACGTGTAATTTTTTGCCTTCCCGTAAAAATTTCATTGCTTCCGGCTCATCTAATAGTGTATGCGGTATTAGATAATGCCTGAATAATTACAATAATTTAATCGTTTTTTTACAAATGACCTTTGACATTATCTCTAATGACCATCCTGATATTATCAACAATAAACTATCATTTCTTGTTATTATCATTTTGCTGTTGTAATTTTTTTCTCTCTTTTCAAACTCAAAATGATAATTTTAAATTGAAATTTAAAATAGACATTTCAACAATAAGCATGTTATCATAATTTTTCAATCAAAATTTAAAATGATCATTTTGATCATTTTAAAATTGAACAATTAAATCATAATTTTTCAATTTGAAATTTGAACTAATCATTTTAAATTTCAATAAATTTTACCGTTTTTGGCCATTTTCATGCGTTTCAAGGAGTAATGTGCTATGCTGATAAAGACTTTTCATGGAACGTTCCGATTTCTCACCATATGATCCCAGATCATGTCGACTGCTTGATTTTTCTTCAAATTCAAGTTGAATTATTTCAAATTTTACAAGTTTATCATGTGTCTATCCTGGAATTTATCAAAAAATTATATCGAATTTGAAATGAAATATTAATAACGATTTTATGCCAAATCATCGTAATATCATTATCAAAGAGTTAACAATAATCATGAATATTTACCGGAAAATCGTGTCCTTGAAATATCTCGAGAGGATGGCAATGATATTGCTTCTTCCATTTCACCAGCTCCAAGATCACAACTTTTAGCACGTCGCTTCGAACGTCGACGTCCGCTTAATCGTTCACGTAATTCACTGAAGAATGAACGATCACGTTTTCTTCCGGTCTTCTCATCATTACGCATCTTCACTTGAGCTAAAAAAATTCGTGATATAAATATCAGAAAACGATCAATTTCAGTATAACGTTATTAAGTAGCAATTATCTTGCTAATGTATTCTAGGCCATTTTCTGATTATCCTATTAAAATCAATATAACAAAACTAGCAGTGATATTCATTAATTACTAATAACTATTGTCATATTAATGGCAGAAAATATACTTATATAAAGTTAATTGTTGATTCGAGCAAATATAACTTATTTTGAATAAATTAAAGGCTTTTTAAAATTATTGTTCGTAAAACTGAGGGGTGAAAGATGTAAGCCTTTAAATCATTTATTATTAATTATTGTGCATTTTCCTCCTTCCATAAAAATGATGATAATAAAAGCCCTTATATATGTATTATCGTCTCCAATAATAATAATAATTTAATAATAATGGTAATAAATTATAATAATTAATGATGA
>JABVXU010000597.1:0-32921 GCA_013365365.1 Cruorifilaria tuberocauda
AAATTTAATTTTAAAAAAGTTTAGAAAATCTTCTTATCACATTTTATTGTTTCAGCGATAATTTACTGAAAGCCATTCTGAATTAATATATAATTTTTTTTTATATATATTTATATATTTTTTTATATTTATATTTTTATATATTTTGTTATATTTATATTTTTATATATTTTTTTTATATATTTTTTATATATTATATATTTTTTTTATATGCAGGAAATATTTTTTCCTGCAACCTGTTTTCCTGTCTTGAAAAAATTCATACTATGTATTTTTTTAAACCTTGAAATGTGATAAGTTAGGTATAATTTTTTGCATCGATTACTGTTGTACTACCAATAATTATCGCACTGCATGAATCATAAAATTAATTTGAAAATAAATATTTCAGAACCATCCCTGGAAACTAGGCTACCAACCAGGCCACCTGTTATCGCTAAACCACCAGAAGCTGGATCAACCGATCGTTCAGTTTTATCATTGCTAACTGCATTTATTATCATTTTATGGACACCATTATTGCTATATTAAGGACACTTGTTTACAAAATAGATTTTTCTATATTTTATATACCGTAGACAATTTTACTAATTAAATTTTAAATAATTTTTGAAAATTTTAAGGAAAAAATCCATTTTGATTATCTATTTTAGAATATTATCGGATAAATATCGGAAACGAATTATTCGAAACAGAAATTAATAAATGAAAAAAGAAATATATTATTTAATCATTTGCTCATTTTTATATGATTGAATTGATCGCTTTTATTTTTTTTCAAATAAAAATAAAATCATTTCATTTGTACAAGTGGTGCTTACTCTTCAAACTTTTATTCATATTTTAATTTTAATTTCCAATACATTAATAATAATAATTGTGCAGATATATATGTTACATATATAATTGATGAAAAATGAGATATGCTATATGCTATGAATTATGAATTTAAATGATTATCATTATCTAATTTTTACTTTTTCATTTTTTCGGGTAGTTTCCGCTTACTAGCATTTGTTTATTTTTTCGTTTGGTTGTTTACTTGTTTATTTGTATGCTAATATGTGTTTTATTACCCTTATTTATTATTCATCTTATTTTTTTTCTTTTGTTTTAACAAAAATAATTTTCCTTTGGAGATAAAAATTATCATTTATCCCTTTCTTATCATTTTCTCATAATCTATTGATATTCAATTGAGGATAAATTTGATGAAAGATTAATGGGGAAAATCTCACAAATTTATGCAATTATAATTTATCAATGTGCTTATCTGTAATATTTAACAATACTTATTATAATGAAATGTTATCATGAAACTTTCTCATTTCTGATAAATGATTTATCTATTTTTTGAAAGAAAAATTTTATCTTTGTTTAAATTCTCTCAAAAATCACAGTAACAGTGGTTTTTTCTTTGACTATATTATTATGTTTTATATGTTTTGAAGTTTCAAATCTTCTTATCACCCTCTGTTATGTATCAATGATAATTTATTGACAGCCACGCTAAATCAAATTTCATTTTCCTTCCCTTTTTCCTCAAATTAAATGTGAAAAAATCGTCTTGAAAGTTAAAATGACGTTAAATTACTGAATAAATTTTTGATTTTTAATTTATATGCGAAATAATAAATGATAAAATGTAATAATCTATTAGCGCCTTATCAAATGTCAATTTATCAAGCGCGCAAATTTCATTCATACCACTGCCGCCACATTCAATTGTTTAACTTACAGCTTATCAATCCTCTCATTTGCATATATTGTTTATTTGTGATGCTTTGTTGAATGATAAAATATTTCTTCCCTCGCATACAATCGTTTTCAATAATTTCTTTGATAAAAAAAAGTTTTTTTTCTTTTTAAGTGAAAAAGTTTATTTTGTTCAATTGATTTGTTTGTAAGCAATATTTTGCATTATTTATTCTCATTGAAAATATACGAATGAACTAATTTCTTTAATTATTTTCTTGTTTTTTCGCCGACTTATTGCTTTTTTATTAGTTATATTTTAATTATCATCTTAAATAAATACAGTAGAAGAGAGAGGTATATGTAGAGAGTGAGAAAGAGAGGGAGAAGAAAAGAGAAAGCGTTGCAAATATCCAAATTCAGTTTATATTTTTTTATTTCATTAATAAAAAGGTTGCTTAATTCCTTCAATTCTTTTAATTATTTTAATTTTAACTAACTTAATTATAAATTTCAAGTTTTTATCAATGAAATTTCACATATGGAAGAAAAATAAATTGCTAAGAAAAATTTTTCAAATTAATCTAATCTTTTTAATATTATTATCAGTTTTTGATTATATAAAAATACTGCGAAACCTATCGAATTATAAAATCATAAAAAGAGAAATCAAAATTGTTAATTTCAGATTGCTGTTAATATTTATTGCATTATACTGAACGATTAAAGAAGAAAAAACTGAAAGTAGTTTTGCTTTGAGCTTTCAAGATATATAAAATCCATTGAGAAATCATTATTAGAAATATCAGTAATGAGCATTATAATGAATATTCTTAGTAGAATCTAAAGCAATCTAAAGAAATATTGCATTTACTAATTTGAAATGACAATAATTGTTAGAGATGAATTGCTATTCTAATGATTGAAAAAATTATTTCGTTTCTGAATTATTCAAAATGACAAAATTGCTTGCTAATTAAAGAAAACGAAACTTACCCAGTATTGTTATAATTTGGTGAATTTCGTTTTCTTTAATGCATACTTTATTTTCAACGCTTAAACATAAATAAATTCCGATCGCTTTAATTGAGTTCACATGGAATTCCGGTTATTGAAATTCAGCTCAACTGCATAGAAGTAAATTTTTTCCGATTGCTTAAGTGCAAAAGACATATTACTTCAATTAAACCGATTCGAACATATATCAGTTCAAACGTGCAAGCGTAATGCATACGTGAAATTGTCCGTCAGACAATTAAACGATCGGCATTTGCACGAGAACAAAAAGTGCTGTTATATTTGCGATATGTTCATATAACGATATTGCTTGATGGAGCGTATGGGATAGTGTACGGTTAGATGATAGTGTATTGTGACTAGGAAATCGTCTTTATTATAGAGGTTATAGGTCGATGTTCTCTGCAATGTAATATGAATTATCCATTCTTTAAATTAGTTGCAGCATATGATGTGCTTCCTTTACAATTGAATTATCACGTACTTAATAAATTTGATCAGGAGTACATTTCTGCAAATTTGATACATAGATTGATCAAGTTAAATCATTATCAACACATTTCTATTACATATACATTATGAGATTATATTCGGAAATTCATGATAAGCACCTTGATCATCCCCTGTTTGTGCTACGATTCCTAAATTGAGAAAAATTCTTGACAAATTTTTTTCTTTTACCATTTCTAAATTTTGGGGTAGAATTCTAAATTTTTTATATTTTTCTATTAGCTGCTGCAATGCAAATTTTGAAAATATATGGTTTTATTATTTAAATAATACATAGAGTTAGTTTTGAATTTTAATGGTCAGCAATTATTAAATAAAGTTGGAAAAGGAAGAAAATGGAACTGAAAATTTTTAAAACCTATGCTTGTTTAATTCTTCTCCTAGTAAAAAAATATCAAATCAAGTCAGTAAAACGCAATTTAATCAAATCTTGCAATTCTTAGCGATTTTATTTTTGTGGATTTGAGAGTTCCCAAAAATTCAAACTCTGAATTTTGTATTATTAAGTGGTCCTATAATAAACCCAAGAGGATCGCATTAATCATACTAACCATTAATTTAGTAATAATGATATTTTTGCAGATTTTTATGATCTATTATTTTTAAGCTGTAGTAAATAAAAGATAAGCAAAAATTTACTTATATATATTTATAAGCTGTAGTAAATAAAAGATAAGCAAAAATTTACTTATTGAACCCTCGTTTATTTCTTATACCGTACAGTAGTACTTTTGACCTGATATGTCTTCTCGAACACAATTGTTGAAATACATTCACAAACTGGTTTAAAGAGCATCCGGTGCTATACTTAAACTTTACGAAGTGCAGTCAAATTTCTACTTTCTATTCATACATAAATTTACACGAGGCTACAAATTCGTGAACTTATTTTTTAGAGAATCGTTTGAGATGTCGACGCCTGCCTCCATTAAAGCGATGGAAATTGCTCGTGAAAAGGCTGCACGACGTCATAGGCAAATTGATTCAGCTGGTTTGGTACCACTTACTCATCCATGGCCATCTCGAACGTATTATTATGTAAGTGAGCTACTAAAACTTATTTGTTGTGAAGTGTCGGTCTCTGTATCTTTCCTTTAAGCATTTACTTGGTTGTGTGCACATTTGAATTCTACTATAACTTAAATAGTCGAAAATGAAGTCAGGATGAAAATTTTATTTATATTATGGTTTCAGGGAGTTTATCGCGGAAGGAATATCGATTTTACTGCGGATAAAGCAGGTGGGCGACAGTATACTAGTTTTGAGGGTGGAAGGAAAGAAATAGAACCGCGGTCACCACCAAAACCACTCACTCCACCTCCTGTAGGTCCTCAATTTTTTTTGTTTATGGGTTATGGAAGTTAAAGCTTTTTATCGCAGTAATAAATTATTGAAAAAATGCAGAAATAGTAGCATTATATCAATTAGTCAGTTCCATTCAATCAGGTAATTACTCCAAGTTGATAAATGATTCCAGTCTATTATCTTAAGTTTTTTTTCAGGTTGAAGATGTGCCAATTGATGTGGATACTGATGATTATAAAGTAGATGCCGATGAAGTCATTTGCTTTAGTGGTCGCCAACACTTCCTCTCAAATTTATATCCTGTTAGTGTACATTTTTCCTTTAATGCACTAACTGTTTTTCCTGGTTCGAATAGGGTTTAACTATTTTCCTAACCCATCCCATATATATCAAATATACCAATTGAGTAATTGTTTTATCTACGTACTTATAGCACTCCAACATAATGAGCAGAGTCAGCTTCACATTTTACAAAACTTTTGTTATCTTCTATGAATTTCATTAGGAAAATCGAAGAGCAGATTTATTCCCTGATATTTCAATTATTTTGATTTGGCATTCGTTAGAATGCTCAAAAAATGAATTATTTTTGTATGCTTTAAACAGATTTACAATTAGCAAACATTAGACTAGGATAAGCCAAGCAAAACATACGTGTTTTTATTAGTTTTAATTTTGCTGATTTCCAAACAGGTTACGTTAACGGTGGATGGACATGAATATCCGAGCGTGGAACATTATTATCAAGCTTGTAAACTGTATACATTGGGTAGCGCACGTCTTGCCACACAACTTCGTAACATACCTGATGCTGGTTTTGTCAAAGTTCACACAAAGAAATTGTTACGTGCAGCTAACGTTTCATCAGAAAAAGTATAATTATTAGTGCTACTTTCCAATCAATTTTTTTGTTTTTGCTAAACCTTATGTTTAAAAAGATCGTGAGCTATTTTGAGAAATTTTAAAGTCCAGTAAGTCGTACTTAGTGCATCATAAAGTTATGAGACTTTTAACCCCATTTTGCTATGTAAACAAAACACTGCTTTGAATCTAATTACTTCGCTTAATTCAGAAGTGTCAGCCATGCTGGCAGTTTTTCAAAAATGGATTTTTTAGGTGGAAGAATGGAAGCGTACTCAGGGCCCGGTGCTGTTACATCATGCAATAGTACACAAGTTTGTGCAAAATCCTGAACTTCGCGCAAAACTTCTGGAAACAGGTACAGCATTACTTGCACATACATACGAACGGGATAATATTTTTGCTGCGGGTTGCGATAAGGAGAAGATGATAGAATGGGCAAAAAATAATAACGGACAAATAATTAAGGTATTTTTTCTTTTTATGGGTTATGTTCAGGCAAATACTTATATTTAGTGCAATTTTTATTGGTTTAGTATAATTCTTCCTTTTTTTATTTGTTCAAGGCTTACTAACTAAGGTTTGCTGTTTGCTAGGCTTCCTTTTCTTTCACTTAGCAAATCTTTGGTATTGACTAGTTGAAAGCACGATTCGTGACTTTTTTGTCACTACCTTGTACGTTTCAGAATATTGGAAAATCCTCTATTACCATCTACAGCAACGGTAAGTATTGAACGGATGAGTGTCACAAAAATAAAAGTTCAAGTTAGCAAAAGTAGAAGAAATCAGCTTCGCGCTTTTGCAGATTCCGACCAAAATAGATAATGGAACATTGGTGTACATTCCAATAGTAGGCGAAGGCAAAAATGTTCTTGGCTTTATCAACATGAAGGTTTTTTTTTAAATATCCAAAGGAATGAACAATGAAGTTAGTAACTGAATGGTTTTCATTTACTTCTGTAACACAGAAGGATTTTAAGTGATTATTCCTTTTAAAATATGAGTTGTATCTTAAAACATTCTCTTCAAATATTTTAGATAGGCGATATAATAAGTATAAGAAAATATAATAAGAAAGAAAATGTAATCTTATATCTCTCTGTAACTGACTGTGCTTAATTTGACATCTAGTAGCGCTTAATAAATGTAACAGCGTATATACTCTTTATGAAGGATAAATTTTAGGTTCGTCAACAGCTTCTGCAGTTTAAAGCAACACAAGCAACACAACCACCTCTAACTGATCCGATCATGATGGTAGCTATGCAAACACTTAAACTGGATAGTCCGACAAAAGCGGAAGGTATGACAAACTGATGCACACATCAGAAGGCCAACATGATCTCGAAGTAATTTTGTATGAAAACCATTCTAGAAAAAAAGCTATTGTGAATCTTTTATTACTTTACACGTTCCAAAGTTGACTGCAAAAATCATGTTATAATATCGCAGTAATTTTCGCGGAATAGTTTTCATTCACATTTCTAGATTTGATACCTTTTGAACTGTGTGAATGTTGGCATCTTCGTTTATCATGGCTTCTTATTTCCCCTCTTCCATTTCTACCATCTTTGCATCCCTCACGTGCTGCTCTTTGCATCAAAAAACTTTCTGCTTGTTGCTTCCGTCGACTGACTAGGTAATATGTCGTTTTTTGCAAAAAAAGAATTTATTTTGGTAATTGTTGTAGTGCAGTGCCATTGCATAGTTTTATCTGTCTATTTATAAACCAGATTTTCGGGAAAACTGTCTAGGCCGTCTTTCGTTTTTTTTTTGTCAACTCTCTTTTCTTTTAATTGGAATGGCTAATCAACGTGAAAATCTTTACACAGCAACATATGCAAATTTTGAGTTTTCTAGATCTTCCGTACCTTTTCTTATATTTTGACGTTAAATTACAGATAAAATACGAAAATTTTTTCCTGTGACCGGAAATTTTGGTATGTACCTTCGATTTTTATGTAGGTATCTCCTGTGAAAAATTTTCCCGGTTATTAAACTTGCTCATATTGCCCTCCATACATTTAAATTTGTTAATTTTTTATTCAATTTTCAAATGTTATCATTCGATATCGAATTCAAGATTTCATTCTTAACTCTTAGAACACTATGGAAATAGCTATAAGAAAGAGTCGCTATTTCCTTAGCTGCCGTTTTACCTTATTTCAATGTCTTTTTTACTTTTATAAACTGTAGGAGAGGGTGTATGGTTAAAAGTTCGTGCCCAGTGCTTCTTTTTTTGTGTTAATTTGAAGTTATAAAGCTATTTTGTCAAAATGTTACTGACACAAACCTATATATATATACACAAATGTGGTGAAAATTTTAAAACTTTATGATTAAAAAAGTATATATAAAGTTCCCTTGCTGCAGTTTAGTACATTGTTATATAAATCGAGGATGTTGGGAAACTGATCTGTTCTCTGTAATTCTTTTCATTAGGATGATAAGAATGATACGGGGCTTTTTTTCCACTAGTTTTGAGCAGTCAAAGTCCATGACTGTTGAAAATATACGCAAAAAATATCTCGAATCTTATTTTCTAGTTTTCGAAGTTCAATATAAACTACATCTATTACATAAATCTAAAAAACAAGAGTCAAGAATTGATGATGCCGGATTTCGTCAATGAGATCTGGCTGCAAAACCAATCGTTTAATGATCGGATGAATAAAATTGAATAAAGACAAATATGTCACTGTGTCGTAATCAGTTAAGCAGGTGACAAAACAATGGAATTCCTACTTCAAGGTCGTGTGATGTTTTATTTTCTAATATTTCAGATGAAAAGGCCGCATGACTGTATAACCTAATGTGAAATGGCAAAATTCAATTTTCAAGCGTAAAGGCACCCTCTTCAGCTCGGTATATAGCTTCCTCCACATCAACATATTCCAAAGCCGCTTTCAAATATGTCGTATCTTTTCCTTTTTTATTTGCTTCTTCTATTTGTTGACGTAAAGCATATCTTTTCAGAGTTGGCACTACTTCGTATTTAGGAGCATTTAAGAATCCATCATTATCTCTTCTAAAGAAGCACTTATTTAATAAAATATGAATGATGGAAATAATGAAAATATTATATGTAAGAATAAAAAATACAAAAAAAAGATTAAAGTAAAGAAAGTTCCGTAATGAGATATCTAAGTTCAAAAACCTCAATAGTAAACGAGCTTATAAGGATGCAGTAATCTCATTAATAAATATTTCTTAATATTTAACATAACTAAATCCACTAATCTAATTTATGATTTTCTGACTTTTTGAATTTCTGACTGCAGTAGCTTTTATAATCATATAATTAAGGACACTTATCGTAAGAAAATCACCAACCTCGAATACCACAAGTAGAAACCAAACACCACAAAACTGCTTAAAAATGATAAAGCTATTCTTCGCCTGTGAGCTAGAGAATCGCAAGCTTCCAGATAGGATTGTGAAGCCACTATTGTTGTCTCATCCAATGCTTTTCTCTTATCAACGCCAAAATAAGCTTTGCTCTCACTGAATTTCAAGTTTTTCGTCTGCTTCGAAACTTCTGAAAAGATAAAAACAGGATGAAGTGGTCTAAATTTTGCAGTATTGCAATAGTGCCTGTATGATTTCTTCAGATCACTGAATAAAATCCTTGCTAAATAGGAAAACATACTCAGAATCAATTTTTTTTGACATTGTCTTACTTCTACATAAAGTATACTGTTACTAATAATAGAATTAACGCTCTGAAAATGGGTAAGATTTCTCTAAAAGTAATGCATACTACCAACCTCAAACTATTTTATCTATCATTGATAAGATTATCAACTGTTTCAATTTTTTTTGTCGCATAAGAGCTATAAAATTTATAGATGTATAAACAGGGAATTGCAAAATATTACCGGAAGGAACGGATGCTGTTTGTGGTTGCCTTTGGATTGCTGTAGTTGATGGATCATTGCTAATAAGTGATTTCTTGTTTTGTGACCTGAAATTCTCCTTGAAATAGCTATAATAAATGTAATTTATCAAATGATATAAGAAACAATATGAGTTCTGGATTTTACCAAATTTAAAAAGCTGTATCTAACCTAACTTCTGTATCTAACCGTGGTTCCAATTTTCATTTTATGCAAAGTCAAACAAAGTGAAATTACCTTAGAAACTTTCCAATAACAGTCGAAAGGTTTTGCACATGATCATTACTATCATTTGCTTTCATGTCCCATGAAACGTAATATTGGGACTAAACGAGAGAACGAGAAATAAAGCTACCAAATAAGAGCAAAACAGTATTTATGCAATCGGCTATCAAAAGCGATAAGAAACTCCCAAAGTTTATAGCACACTCAAACTTCAAAGTCAATGGTATTTGCGTAATGGCTACACAAAACGATCAAACTTCTGATAATCAATCTTCGTCCTACCTTTCCACTCAATGTGATTTATTTACTTTAAGACCCTCAAAAACCTTCTGATATATGAAATATGAAACACTTTCTCTATATCTAAAGTGACGATTGGTGTGTATTTTACAAAATATTTCATTGAAAACCTGAGCAAAAGAAGAGTGTATAGTCGCTTGAACAATTTTTCCGTGTTATATGCATATTTCATACTTATACTCAACCATTTATTTCATCAATTTCAAGTGATTACAAACAAATTGCACATAAAAGAAAGATACAATAATAACGAAAACAACAACTTCACTTAACAATAACGACAAAAGATGTGGCTTCCTGATCTACAAATCATATCCTAGATGAAATGGTGAAAGGAAATTTAGAGGTTTGAAAATCTTTTAAAAAATTAGAAATCATAAAAATGGAAAATGATGTCAAAGGAGAGATGGGGCAATAACTTGTTCGAAAATTAAGTTCGAGTACACAGAGAAAAAAACTTAAGAAGTTATCAGTGTTTTAATAATTTATGATTCCAACATCTTATACTGATGTGTTTTACTTGGAAGGCAATGATATATAGAAAAATAAAAAATATTAATTAATGTAAGTGAAGCCCTTGTGTTTAGACCAATGAGCGGTAAGTTTCACACGAAATGTAGACATTTTGTGATCAAGAAGCTTTAATAATTTGCACTGATCAGCTGTCAGCTTATCACCCTCTTCGCAAACAATGTGATGAGAAATCAATGTCACCACACCTGAAATTTAAACACAAGTACTTTGTAACTGAAGTTCGGATTGGAAAAATATGGATTAAGAGGGCTATTACTGTATGTCATTGGAAGCAATATGTAATACAGTTATTATCAGACAATGTACTCAAGCTCTTGCTTGATTTGTGGATTAAAGATTAGCCAAAAAACTGAAATATGCAATAGGAACACATATTTAATGGTAACAGGACAATACTCATGACAATATTTTACCTTTCTCCAATTTGGTCGGCAAACCAAGTTTCCTGAGTTGTGGTTCTAAAGAGAACGGAAACTGCGTTAATGGTCCTTCACATAATTCAACCGTATTACTAGCAATTTGACCACATCGAGCAAAGTCTGATATACACAACTCACCGAAATATCTGAACATAATAAAATGTAACATTTCATTCAAAAAAGATATGTTACCATAATTTAGGACAGAGTTTTCGAAATTGCCGAAAAACCCTTGGCAAAGGTTCTAGATGATGGATAACAATTTATTAACGATTTAGGATAGATAAGTACCTACTTTTCAAGAGTTTCTCGATCTTCGTTTGTAAACATTAAACCACATTCTCCTTTCAATAAGCCACTAACCTTTAAGAAAATTAATATTACTATATAGCAATTATAGCGCATCAAAAAAAATTGGAAATTCTTTGCATCCGGTGTTTCAATCAAAACTGAAATAATCCAAAAACTATTAATTTTGAACAAAGTACTACTAACCTTATTCAATTCATTAGCATATTCTGTAGATGGAGTTTTGCCCAATGCTATCGCCATAACATTATTTTTGCCGTAGAAAAAACGAGAATTATTTTTATATTTTTGCCGAATCTGAAAATGATGAAAGATGAAACTACCTTTACTTTACACGTTATAAGGTCTTGGAACGATGATGACGATCAGCAACAAATTACCAAACAAAAAAAAAAATTCCATGCTACCCCTTTCTCATTACTTCCGAGTTGAGTATCTCAATTATAAAAAAAAAAAGAAACTTTGTTTACCATAACTAAAACATGAAATTAGATTCATATCCAGTATAGGAGATAAAATTTTTCTTAATTAAGCAGTTGATAATGCTTACAGATAACTGCATTACAATCAGCCAAAGACTAGGACAACAGTATTCAAATAGTGTTTAATTTATAACAAATCATTCAAAAATAATTCCAACTTACTTCAACGAACTTCACTGAGCGCATGTTTTCAATCCCAAAAACGAATAAATGCTCATATGTATCAACACACTTACGTATTTCGTCAACTAATTTTATTTTCCGCTCTTTCGTCCTTTTTTTTACCCGGGTCAAAAATACTGAAAAAAACAACGTAATGGTGAATCCTTTTATTCATGAGCTACTCATACACACAGAGGACACAAATGTCATGCAATTGCTCAAGTTTTAATTAAATTCCATTAAAAAACTGTATCATAAATTAATTCTTTTTGTTGTTTCACTAAGTTTAATTTTCAACTTATGGTATTTTATCAAAATCTTTACAAAGTATATTTATAATAGAGAAAAAGAAAATATAAAAGTTAAGGAAATGAATGTATGTCTTTTGCCGGAATGCATAATTTCTTACGAATCCCTAAACGAAAATAGATCTATACGGCTATTAAAAGAATGAAAATATAAATTAAATCTAATATGATGCTATTACGTAAGATTATTCTGTCAGCTATCAATCAGAAAAAAAATATGCCTCGAAAAAAACAATTACAGCATGAATAAGCTTTATGAAAAAATTACCATCCACTTCACGTTTTGATTTTGGCATCTTTAATAGATGAATTCGTTATGCTCTCTGCCAGTCCTGATTTCTGAAAAACGATTAAAAATGATTTCTGAAAAGTGATTTCCGATTGAAAAATAAAGCAACGGAAAAAAAAACATAATTCAGGCAATCACTGATGCATGAATTATTGAAAAGTATAAAGCATGTCTGACTTTCTGTTCGATTTATTAAAAAATAGGAAAATGTTTTAAGAAGAATCATTTCAATCGATCATTACCAAAAAAAAGCGCAACAAATTCATGGTAATAAAGAAAATTTTCTTTTTTCCCAACCCTGTCTGTTGGGAAATAAAAAACTTTCTCTTCCCACAATTTCATTTCAGGCGACAAAAAGCCCGTCCATCTAATTTGTACAGCAATTTTAATGTTTTCGTACCAGATAAATAAATCAATTTCAAGACCTTCCACCGCCACAACAGCATTACATTCAGTTTAGAATAGCACACCAAATTTTTAACTCAAAATTGAATTAGTGAATTTTGATCCTAATAATTGTTCTATTTAATCTAACTTATCGTAACATTTGTCATTTGTTTACTAAATTTACAAATTAAGCATCATATATAGGAGAGAAAAAAGGAAGAGTACCTATATAAATCAATTGTAACTGTGATGAATTGCTAACTTATACGTAAAATTGATTCAGAAAAGAGGTAACAAAACAATCCATTTGAAGAACAAATATATTTTGATAATCCACGAAGAAAGCTATATTTAAAAACATACAGAGCTTAATGAACACACAGATTATTTCAAAGACTATGCGATGCATAACTCGAGTTAAAGTTTTCGAGAGGAAATCAAGCGTAATCATTCAATTGCATTGAAATTTAAGATATGTTGTTATGGTATTACTATTATATCTATTATGCCCAATGACATAATTGTAATATTGACTTTATATCGAAAACAAAATATATGAGCAAAAAGAAAGGAACAAAAGACAAAAAAAGGGTAACTTATGGTTGAAGCACATTGAATACAGCTAATTATTCACAATCGCCTTTATCGTTACCGTGAAAGTTATCGCTTCAGCAGTTTATAGCGCACCAGTTAGTTATGAAACAAATCAATGATAAAATTTTTCACAAAATATTGAAGATTTGAAATTTAAATAAAGTAAATTTCGTAAGTCTATATCCTAATACCTTGTTTTCTCTTGTTTCAAGAAATCATTATACACTGCTAACCTTCTAGAATTCAAAATGATGTAAAAAGC
This sequence comes from Cruorifilaria tuberocauda, assembly GCA_013365365.1. NCBI lineage: Eukaryota > Metazoa > Nematoda > Chromadorea > Rhabditida > Onchocercidae > Cruorifilaria > Cruorifilaria tuberocauda. The sequence goes on from JABVXU010000597.1 coordinate 13,556, forward strand.
GAAGTAATAGTAATATATAAAGATATTAAATCCTTTTCTATCTCTTCTTTTTGGCCCTTCTCCCTAACACAATTTCAGATTAATAAGTGTTTTTATGATGACCACTGAAAACAGCTCATTTTAGATCTCATTATTTCACTTGCTCTTAATGAACGTGTTAACATGGAATTGTAAAATGACTACATACTAAACACGTCATGTACATGATAAAATTATCAAATAGCTTCATATGCATCATGCTAAAAAGAAAACACTTGAATACATAAACGTAGTAAAAAAACTTTCAAATACATGCCTTGTGAAAAGGGAAACTATAACCTGCATTAAATGAAAGAGAAAACTGCCAAACATCAAAAAACATCGCCTTTATGTCATTTAATACCGACCATATATACTGAAGAAGACTTGATGAATAAGACATGTCTATCATATTTAAGTCGATCCCATGCAATAAATAAAACAATAAATATTTCAAAAATCAAATACGAATAATAAATGTTATATAATCTGAGAATCAATGAACTAAGATAATAAAACTCACATACAAAGGGATTAATTTTATTCCAGCCCTGCAGAGAATTTTCAGACAAATTGAGGAACTCAAACCATGCTGATACAAAGATAGTTCACTTTCTATTCTGATCAAGATATCGGGAAGCCCGATATCTTGATCAGAATAGAAAGTGAACGAATGAAAGTATTATTTTGATATTTATTGCTTCGTAGTTCTGATAGATGTTATCGTTGCCAAAAATTTAGAGTAACTGTAGCAAACACAAGAAACACTGGCCGTATTTTTCTTTTTAATGATATTTTTTGGCCATTGAATCTCGGTTTGTACTTTTTGTAATCATCTCTCGTATCCAGGAATGGTTCAGGACGTCCCTCAGCGGTAAGCGCTTAGCTGGATCCTTTTGTAGAAGCTAAAATTCGATAAAATAATCAAAATCGTCTTCAAGACTAACAACAGTTCTAAAAATAGCAAATTTACAAAAAACTTCAAAATATATCTTTCTCTAACACTTAATTATAATTAAATATAATTAAAATTTCTGTTCAATAGAATCAGAGTGAAACAAAAGCTTCAAGAAACAAAGAAATAGAAAATAAATAAAATATAATAGTCTTTATATTTCTACCAATAAAATTTAAGTTATGGCCAAGTATCGAAAATTTGCTTTGAAAAGTAAACAGAAACGAACTTTTGATATAAGGTCTCTTGCACCATCTGGTACTTCAGGTGGAAGAGTATACTTGCATCTACGAATGTTATCAAACGTATCATAGTAAGTCTGAAGTATTTTGATGATATTAATAGGATTGTGCTGAACAGAGAAATGAATTCTAGCTTGAATAACTCAACTGGAAAAGTCTACCATTAGAAAGATAAGTCGGATGCACCAAATTTTCAAATTTCTCGGACTTATCACCACTTTTTGCTTACTTGTAGTTATCGACAGTAAGCACAAAGTTATACTTGAGAGCATCTGCATAACAAAAGAAAAGATTAAAGAATACTTTCGCCTCAAATGCTGGTTTTCCGACTAAGAATTCATACAGCATAACGCCTAAAGACCAATTATCAACCATAGAATCATGCGTTCCATTCGGAACCATTTCCGGCGCTAAATAATCCAATGTACCGCACACTGTAGTCCTCCTGAAGAATTCTTATGAATCAAAATATACAATACGACTATAGCAATTTACGAAATTCATCGAAGCATAAAAATGAGAAAGTACGATCAGCGTATCCTATTAAATTTTGTATACCTGATCTTTTAATTTATGTTAATAGTAGTAACAAACTTTGATGATGGTTCATGCACCGACCACCCGAAATCTGATATTTTCAAATCACCATTTGCACTAATAAGAACATTTTCAGGTTTCAAATCTCGATGTAGCACTTTCTTTTGTTGACAGTATTCCATGGCTGATGCGAGCTGGTACATATATTTGGCAGCCAGCTCGGGTGGGAACGTTTTCATCTGAATTGAAATTTTACTTTAAATAAAGCAAATACAAGTTATAATCAGCTGTTTGCACTTAAGCAACTACGGAATAATTTATCCAGTCTTTGATTCTTCTATTTAAGACGAAAGTAACTTGCGCCGTTGCTTTTACCTCTTGAAGACACTGGAATAGACTTCCCCTCGGCGCAAATTCCAAGACTAGATAAACCCGATCCTTATCATGGAAATATCCATACAAACGCAAAATATTTGGATGTCTGAAATAGTACTTAATTTCGACTTAACTGAGGTAAATTTCTTATACCACTTCAAGCTGACAGCGACAAAAGGATAAGAATAAAAATTAAAACGCTTACACAAATGATATTGAAATGTTCACCTCAAATGATATTGAATTTCAATTTCACGCTGTAACTGACGCTTCAAACTGCTTGATCCCAACTGTGATTTGTATACAACTTTTAAAGCAACCACGAATTTGGATTCCAGTTCTCGAGCCAAATATACATTCCCAAATTTTCCTCGACCTAAAGGACGACCAATTTCGAAATCATCCAACGTCCACTCACGAGTCTTTCGTCGAGTATCAGTGTTAGTAATTTTTTCAGTACTATCACTTCTTTGTGATTCCTTGTTGTCCATTACAGGTTTCTGCAATATGTCTTCAATTTTTTAGAATGTTTTTTAATGGAATTTATAATGAACGATTGCCCAATACTCTTCGCGCTTACTTATCTCTCTTACCATACTAAGTTTAAAAAAGGAACTCATAGCAGAGGTTTAAGTTAAAAATCAGCCGCCAAGCCATCGATAAAGACCAACCTATTCACTTTTAAACTCATTATTACCGGCAAAATTTTAATTTGAAAATTTCCATTGCACCCCGACTTATGAGACATTTTTGTGGACCAGATGATTAGACAAACTGCGAAAAGAATAGGATAGCACGTAATGAAGGCTGATAAAGGGCAGAGAATCAGAGAATGACAGATTTCAATGGCTTTTCCGGCTTTTCTTCGCCTTGCTTTTCAAGTAATTCGAGAAAAAATATCGCGAATTAATTTTAATTTGTGAAAAATTTGCAATAAATTAAGCAATTTTTAGTAGTGAAAACTTCTTTAATAATACGGAAAAAATTTGAACAATCCGGTAAATTTCCGATGGTTTAAAAAAACGAAATTTTTAACAAATGAAAAATTATATGCTTCTTGTTAATTCATAAAATTTTTTCTAGCATTTTTATAATTTCTTACTGCTTTATTGATTTAACAATATTAGAAATCATGAGTATTTGCTACAAACATAAATTACGAATGCTATCACAAAGATCACCATCTAATAAAAATGATATTGTTCAATAGCACTGATCTGAAAATATCTGGAGAAAAAGGGATATTTAATCATTTTTATCAATTATCATTAATGAACGCAGTAAAATTTATTGAAAATATGCAAGTTCAAATTCATTTGCAATAATGTCATGCATTAAATAATATTTGGTTTGATACGTGGCTTACTGCTTTTCGCTAAATCTTTTTTCATTCTTCTTTTTGCAATGTTTTTGCAATCAAATATGTGATTTCATAATTTGCTTATTTGAAATTAGCAAAACAGAAGTTTTATGAAGAAAAGTGAACAATTAACAATAATTGATATTTTCTTGCAAAAATTCTTCTTAGAACAAGCATAGTATTTTTTTAACTCAATTCTTCTAATTCTTTTTATCTTCTAAATCTTCCATTCTTTCAATTCTTTAACAATCACTATATTCGAAAGTTAATCATGAAGAATTATTTTCATTGCTTGAAGATTGTTCGATTTCAATAGATTTCATTCTGTTTTTATCATCTGCCAATGTACGACAATAATCAATTCGTACTTTCACCTCAGCAAGCAATCCACGCAGTTCATTTGTATATATCTAAAATATAAAAGAATTTCAAATACTACTTAAAGTAAATTAGTAACATACTCTTTTGAAACATGTCATCACTGACTGTATACAATTTGAGTTAATATATTATGTAAAATAGACCAGATATATAATTTTAAATACATCGGAGCATTATTAGTTACTACTTTGTTAATTTAGTAGTTAAATTTAACAGTTATTTAAAAGAATATCTTACCATAATACAGTATTGTTTAATTTTTAGTTTACAGCATATTGTCATAATTACTTAAAATAGAGAGGAACATAATTTAAGATGATAATCATTATAAAACTTATTCGATGTAAGATAGACTAAGATAGTAAATGCTGGATAATTTTAACTTATATTGTAACTCTTTAAAATTATAAAATAGTTCTGTAACATATGAAGCAACTGATACCAACGAGAAAATAATGAAACTGATGAAGCTGTAGCTTTTTTTCGGGAGTTCTCTCAGAGTTTTAAAAATACCACTTTTGTAAATTCTTGTAGTAGCATGAAATATTGACGCAACTTATTTAGCAACACTTAATTTCCAAATTTATTTTATGAATAAAATTGATTCCAATTTTCATAAAACATATTTATAGCTTCCTTAAGTTTAAAAACTGAACCTATCCGTTTAAAAACATTGAGAGAAAAATAAGCAAAAACAATTGCTACCTGTTTAGCTTTCGTGCTCGTGTACATATAATGTGATTCTTTCGGTGTTTGCAATTTGAATGATACAGTTTCTGCGGTTTTGACAAATGCCAATTTTCCTGATTCGTTCACTAAAGCTAATTGCTGATCATCTGAAGAAACTGCGTTTTCATAAATCTGTTGATTCAGCTAGTTTCTCATTTTTTCCAGAAAAAAATGAGAAAGTAATATATCAACAAGAAATCGGTTAAATTCGTTGAAAATTTTAGCACGAAAAAAAGGAAATCAATCGATAGTGTCATATCTTTAAAATATGGAAGTCGAAATCATAATTTTGTATTATTTACGAATGATTTTTATTTTCCATTTTTTTGAACAGTTGTTATTATCCAATTAATAGTCTAAAATTCATTGCAACAATGATTAATTAATTATGCACCTTGCATTTTAGTATGGAAAAGTGCTGTCAGATATTGTCAAAATACGCTGGAAACCAAATATAAATAATTAAGATTCAGTTTTTAGTAGCCTTTCTGAATCTTACTTATATTCCTCTCTAATATAACAATAATAAAAATTTGCGGTACATTGATTTGGCTGGCATAACATATTTTAATAGATTGGCAAGAATGAAATATCTACTAATTTAATTTAAATTTACAATATTGCAAAATAGAATATGAAATGCAGTAAACTTATAATAACGATGAATTTGCAGTTGAAGCATTCTGTAATAAAGTTGATGTATTGACAGCTGTTGCTGAGGAGAATTCTTGGAATTTATAAATTTGTGGTGACCTAACAGCCATAACTTGATGACTGAAAAAATAAGGTAAGTTAGACGATTGAATTTATGATGCCCGTTATTGTTATTTTATTGCATTTATGAATTTATGTCATTAATTTACGTTAATTATGAATTTATGTTAAGTGAGCTAAATATATTTTGAGTGTTATCAATTTAAGAATTTGATTTTTTTTATTTATTTTTGTTTAGTTTATATTTTTCTTTTGATTTGAGTGATCCGATAAGTTAACCTATTGGATTCATTGTTATATATAATCAAAAGATATTAAACTAAATTACACTCAAATTAAATTAGATTTTTTTCTTGTTATTTTATTCTACTCAATAATTCCTAACAATATTTACAAAATTTAAAGATTAACTTTGTTTGATTATTTTGTGTGACAGGTAGCATAGATGATAGTTTAGAAGGATTACTCCATCGAAATGTTTCTTACTATTCAATCTCTAGATGCTTGATCAATATGTTCCTTAGTTTGGACACCTTTATTTACCTTAAATTATTGCTTTTTAGTAGCTTTTCTAAATCTTATTTATTTTCTTCTCTAATATAACAATAATAAAAATGGTATTAGAAAGAATACAATGCTTAAATTGCAATAAAAATATTATGGTGTTAAAGAAATTAAAATATAAATGATTAAAGTTAATGATTAACATATGGGTAAAATTTTTAACATGAATTAAAAGTAATCATTCTTAGTATAATAAAATTAGTTAATAAATGGGAAAAATCAAAAATTTTCTTGTTTTAGTTTAAAAAATTTTTAATTCATTTGAACGTGTAATTGAGAACTATTATTTATCGTATTATTTATCATCTATTTTAGCATTGTACTATATTTAATCAATGATATATTATCAGTTCAAAAACAACAAAGTGTACGATAATCTTTCGTTTAATAAAGGGAAAAAAACAGGTAATAATTTACATAATTGAATAATTTCGCAGGAATTGATATGAGAATAAACATTGATGTCGTTTGGATAGAATCGGCTTGCTTCATTTATACATTCATAATACATCTTTCGTTTACTGATAGCAGTGTTCGAACACATTGTGAAAAAATTATTACAATTAATTTAGATTCTTTTATATTCCACTAAATCTCCTCCTATCCTATTTTTTCATTCTCATCAATAATCATCCCTTCACATACAATGAATAATTTTTGATGATAAAATGATAATTAGCAAGCATAGAATTGAATTTAAACGACTCAAAATTATTAAAATAATGAAAACCAAAAGTGTCAATGTCCTCTTTTTAGAGCAGAATTATATATACATTTAATTCATATAATTACGATAGTGAAGTTGAACAATTGACTTTCAACTTTCTTTTAGAAATCTTTTGTATAACGACATTAAATTTTGCTTTTCAATGTTTTTTCAGTGTAACTAAATCGAAAAATACCTTGCAATAATATTCACCAAGCATGAAATTCTTCTAAAAAAATTATATAAATACATCCCTTGCTTTTCTTTTCAATTCATATCTCATCTTTCATTGTTCAACAAACTCAATTTAATTCTCTTCATAAGTTTAAATTTATTTTATTATTTCTTCGACATTCCATCTTTCTCATCCAATTTACTTCAAACCTATTCCTTCCAATGAAGTATTTCAAGTACTAATGTTTGTAAACTTTTTTTCAGCTGAAAGAATCAAAAAGATTTCTTAGGATTTCATTCACCAGATTCATTTCAACGGCTTTATTAAAATGGACAAAAAGTATTTTATTAAAACTCGAATGTACTTCACATAAACGAATAAAAGATAAGGCAATATATATCATAAAATATTCCAATTTTACAACAAACGATATTGCTGATATCGAAAATCAGTCATTTATAAGTTAACACCGTAGCTTTTTTGCTGTAACATCTTACACAGAAATGATGCAAAACTTGATTTATGCAACCTACTTCTAATTCCTTGCAACCTTGCAACCTTTCCCAACTGCTGATATCCTATTTCCAATTAAGTCAACACTGATAAGATCCTACAACAAGATTACCACCGATCATATATGCTTTGTTTTTCCGCAGCGATTCTTCATAATGCCTCGGTTGCAAAGCTTTGAAGGAATACATATCAACAAAATGATTCTTCCCCTCTTCCTTTCGCGACCATAACGCACCCTCAACCAAACAACAAATCATTTCGCAGGCTATGTAATTTAGTATCATTAAAGCACTTGGAGCAATTTCAGGATCACCTAGCCATTTTAAGAATCGACCAATTTTTGCTTTCCTGTAACTTTCAAAAGTTTAAGAACTGAATTAAACATAATTTATCTTCTTTTATCTAAATACAATATTTTTTAGAATTGTCCAGTAATTCATTAAAATGTCTAATGTAATAATCTTTCAAGTATGTTGAATATGCTTTTGAAATTTAGAAAAAAATCAGTTATTACGTACTCCGACCATTTTGGATCTATTCAGATAACTGAACATAACTAAAGACAGAATCTGAAGCGTATCAGATACAAAATTTGGATTAAATCTGAAAAGTTCAAAATACAAATATCGAATTAATACCTAACACCAAATCCAGCGCAGAAGCTATATGTCCTTGCTATCGTATATTCTTTATACTCATCTTCATCCATTAATGCCGTACGTTCTGATAATCGCTTCAATCGTTCACGTTTTTCTTCATCAACTTTTACATCACTTTTCAGATATCTCTGCAGTTCACCAGTTACGTCGAATAATCCAACAATGTCGTAGATTGATTGCGCTCTAAAATAAATCTAAATAAACAACTTCAAAAGCGACATTCACCAGCATTTTCTCGGTTAATATCATCAATCCTTAACTTTTCCTTATTGATAAATTGCTCAATGCTGAATTCAATGATCCAATAACAGTAGTCTCAGCACTTATCATAAGATCACTTCATAATAAAATAATAATTACTGTATACAAGCACTATGAAATCGATGAAATGGCTACAACAAGGTCAAATATTTCATAATATTAACACCATTGCATATATTTTCCTAATGAGATTAATTCACGGCTAGGTCATATTCCTTACACTTATTTTCCCATATTTCACCATATAACATCTATTATTTATATTATCATTAAAGTGTAACAAAAACTAAATAGTCCTATCAGTTTAATAACATAATGATACTTCTATTAAAATATTCAAGTAATTTGGAAAATAAATTTTAAAGATCAGCAATAGGTTATTCAAAGAAATTAATCAATAACAAACTCTTTTCCACAGAAATCTGAACTATTAGTCGGAACCTCGGCCAAGATATCACATTCCGTATCATAGTCTTCATTGAAACCTTTCAACAAATCTGCTGACTGCAAAAATTCACATTTTTTCAAGTCGATACAATTTTCAATTCTCAAAATAAACAATATATACGAGTTCAAGTTCCATCCTTTCTTTAAATATTCCACCTTTCTCTTCTCTCCGAATTTTGAATTCATATATGCAAAATAAATGGTAGAAATTCTCTAAAACGAAAAATTTCCCTTTGAAAATTTCAAAAACATTATTTTACTTACTTTAGCCATACGATAAATCCGATTAAGATGAAATGGTTTTTTGCGTAGAAGAAATAAGAAATCCACACATTCGATTTTTTTACAGCTGGAAAAAAATTTTTAATTAAAAACAAACTTCTGAATTCAAAAAAGATATGAAATGGAACAGATTTAGAAAAAAATTTTCACCCTCGTACAATCGCATATTTCTTGGCTCTACTCACTGTATCCATCAGCTGATCGCGCAAAATATCAGAAACATATTGTTGACATCTAAAATACGTCGCTTATTTCTTTTCTTCTCTAATGTGATAGCATATTCAAAAATTTTAATGACAAGTCGTAATTAATGTACAAAAGAAAAAAAAGAGTGAATATGACAAAATAATTAGACAATAATGAAATGGAACATTAACATATGAGATTTCGTTTCTAGACTACATAAACTGCAACGATACATAGAAGCGGACGATACAAGCAAAACTTGAACTTCAAATACTTCAAGAAATAAAAAGTAATGGGCAGTACTACCCAACAATTACGAATAAACAATAAGGTTAACAGTTAGTAACCTCTACAAATTTCCTGAAGCTACTAGATAAATACGATGCGTCTGGAAAATTTAATATAAATGCAAAAATTAAAATATCCCATATCATGAAAAATTAGTCACTGCTAACTGATAAATGACTTCTGTCGTGGATTTTTTGATTAGACTGAATTGGGGTTGAATGTGGTGGAAGTTGAGATTGGTGGAGAAGGTTTCTTGTGGACGAATTCGGGACTGGTAAGGTTGAAGAGCAAGAAGAATATAATAACAATTTATTCAAAGAAAACAATGATAAATAACAGAACGGTAACTTTGGTGAAACTGGAGAAAACTGCGTGAGCTGTGAAGATTGATTTGACTACTAAAGACATGGTGTTTTATAGAGAAGATTTTAAGGAGATTTACAGGATAGGATATTTTACATTTACATATAAAGGATTTTGTAAAAAAGAAGTGAGAAAATCTGTTGCAGGTGTACTAAGCACAAAAGGATTTAAGTTAAAAATTTACATACAAATTGAAAATAGATAAATGAAACATAGAAGAATTTCCATAAAACAGTTTTTATAATGAGTTATCTGGTGCAGGTGCTGGAAAAATTGTTTTATATTTTACAAATAATGAGTTATAGAAATAAGGATTTAAAAATATTTATAATTAAAAATTATTTTCGAGAAAATTCTCAACAACTTCAGCTCTGAAGAATAACCTTAAAACTGAAAACGATTTTCATGTAAAAAATTCAAATTCTAAATTGAAAACTAACGTTTCAATCGGTTCAGCTTCATCGCCATAAGCAAACATTAATTTTCCAATAATTTCATAAATATCCTCAGGAACTGGAATACGAGCCATCGTTTTCCGCTCACAGATTTAATTGTTCATTTGTCTATTCATTCATTAAATGATTATTCGCTCAACTACTCCTCCAATCAACCAACTGATTAGTCAAATACAAAACAGTATGTTCACAACTACTACCTAAAAATAACACACTTTGATAAGTTTCACAGTATTATCTTAACTTCATCAAAAACATGAAAATAACAAATGTAATTCATAGGTCTATAGAACGGAAAAAAAATGAAATAAGGAATTAACTACTTGAAAATAAAACACTAATTAGTTCTTAAGAGATCTTAGAGCTTTAAAGTTTCTTAATGTCTATGATACAAAGGAAAATGCCAAAAATGAAACATATTTTAGCTTCTGAAATATCTGATTAAGATTTGAATTTAATCTAATAACAGATAGAGATGAAATAATTGACGACCGTAAATAAAATATGAATTCTTCAGTTCATGGACAAAGTTAATGAGGGGAATTATACGCAACCGGGAGCTTATCATAAATTATCACGAATGATAAGTAAAATTTTGAGTTTTAAGAATGTATTTGAAATGATGAGGTGTTGATAAAAACTGAATTTCATTTATATATTTAGTAAATATGGCTTGAATGTGCGCAAAACCGGTCCTTCTATTTTTTGTATTTAAACCAATCAAAAAAAATTGTGATCAAAGACTAAATTTTTATTAGTATCGATAGACAACAAATTAATCAACTGATAAGAGAAATTGTCATCGAAAGGACGAAAAGAGACGGCTTAGTAATTAATACTTGTTTTAACGAATTTTCATTCCCTATTTAACATTTCTTCACATGCTGGATGCTTCATTCCTTACTTCACTCATTCGAGAAATATTTCTAAATTTTGCCTCTTTAAATTTCATTCCCTATTCCACCAATTTCAGAAATATTTCGAAGCATTTTAAACTTATTTTAATTAAAAGCTTACTTGACTTAATACATTATTCTCCATCTTTCCATCACTTATTACTTTTCCCTTCTCTTCCTCTCCCCCACACTCTTACCTATTTTAAATTATTTTCTACCAAATAATACTTGTTAAATTTATCTTGTATATCAATCTAATATACTAAGAATTCTCCGACAAAATAACATAGCTTTTCTATTTCACGCACGTATTACGTTAAATGTCAATTTAATAAATATTACTTTAAGTTTAGACTAGCATATAATAGGTAACTACTTGAAGTTTGGGATAGCTAACAGCTAAATGTGATAGGTAGATAAATGGAAGTAAAAACTGAAAACTGATGCCAGTTAAAAAAAAATTGTTGACAATTCATCAACATTAAACCGTTTGAGTAATAAAAGAGTGTTATAGACAGAGAGACGAGTTAGTAAAGTGAAAGGGTTTTGATTACGTCTGATTACAAGTATGTAAAAAACTAAGAAAAAAAACCTTCCATGTTAATGACAATCTATAAATTCGGCAAAACCACCAGTAACCGAATCCGTGGCACCGCGGAGACCGATAATACCACCCTCACATTGCAAACCCGCCAGGTGCTGAATCGAGTTGCCAAAAAAAAACCGAAAAGTTCAGAGATGTAGTACACGTGGCAGAATTTTAATGAGATTCAGAGAGTGTCAAGATTTCCGGTTTGTTTCTTTCAAATTTTCTCCTCTACTCTTCGTACACTTCCTGTACTATTCTATTCTTTCATTTGAAATTGCATTTATTTATGTTCATCCCATTTTTGTACCTTAATTCTGTTTTTCACATTGTTTTCATTCACATTATTCTATTCTCATATATTTTCTACTCTTTCCTGTTTCTCTTTTCCATTCCAACTTATTCTATTCATTGAGACGGGATCTGAAAATAGGGAAATATTGAAGAATTAGGAAATTATTCATATAATTAATATACAAAAATATGAAAAAGAATGTAAAGTACCAGAGAACATAAATGGTTTTCATTTCAAATTTTTGTTTCATTTTAGTTTCATCAATTTTCTTTTTTTTCAAACTTCAACTTGTTCCTTTAATTTCTTGAATCGAAAAAAGACAATAATAAGATGAGTTATCAATGAAAGAATGAACTATATACTTTTGCTACAAATTATCTTGCAATAATTGGGAATTTTTCTTTTTTTCTCTGTAAATCTGAATTCATATATTCTATTTAGTATTTATATTGATAAATTTTCAAATATTTTAATATTTCTCTCTTTAATATAATTTCTACACTTTTTATGCTAAAAATTTAAATTAATTAAAAGTTTATGAATTCAAATAATAAATATTGAATAGATTTTGTGAGTTGTTTTCCTAATATAAAATCAAAAAAATTTTAAGATAATTAAGAAAGAGATAATCCATAGTAAAAGTTATTGATTTCTCGAAAATAGTTCTATTTGCAAATAATTCGTGTATTAATGGTCTTCTTTTTTCAGAAACGATTATGGCGTCAGTTTTAGAACAGATGAAATTATCCACAAAAGTCGTCGCAGATTCTGTCGATTTCAATGGTAAAACAACTAGATAAAATTTTTGTGTTTATGTGTTCTCTCAATTTTTAATGGAAAATATTCTGTAAAGTGAAGTCTTATAGGAAAAACGGATTTTGCACGAATTTCAATTTTTAATATATAAGCTATGTAATCAGAAGGGAAATGAAGTTATATGAGCAAAATTTGAAAGTAGTAGAATAAAATAAAACAGAAAATTAAATATTATTGTGTATGACGTAGAAAAACGATCAGAATAAGATAATAAAGGCGGAAGGATTAAATTATGAATTTTCTTAGCAATCAACAGGAATTGAATGCGATGAAATGATGTTGATTTGTTTAATTAAAATTTTCGACTTGTAACTCGGATAATTGGAGTACGTCTAGTTATGTTAAGGTCAACTTAATGATACAAACATTTCGATTTTTCGTGAGAAGTTTATATTATCATAGATCTCTAAGTTTTTTGCCTAGTTAATCATTTGTCTCAAATAATACATGAGGTTTAGACTCTCTGCTACTCAAAATGAAACAGTTATTTTTTGGCTTTTTTGAATTTACCGGAACATTGTGAACTTTTGTTAAAAGATTAATTTTAATGTATTTTTGGTCTCGGAGAAGCTAAGTTAACTTCAAATTTCATTTTAAGACTCTATGTCCATGAAATTTTTTTGATTTAAAAGCATTAATCTAATCCCAAATTATATTTACAAAAAATCTTAACATTAAAAAAATACTTTGCCACTTATTTTTTTGCAGTAATGAAACAGGTTGGCGCCGTAGATGCTACGACAAATCCATCAATTCTATTGGCAGCATCCAAACTTGATGACTATAAGCAATTTTTGGATGGAGGCGTTACATATGCTAAAAAATGTGGTTCATCATTAAGTCGTGAAGAAGTAAAACTTTTGGGAAAATATTTTAAGTTAATTTCTGGATTCCGTAGAATGACAAAATTAACTACTAAAAATTTTAATTTTAGTTTTTTTGATTATCTGCTCTTGTAAATTAGTGAAATTAATCTCTTCTTTTAATATATTTAATAGCAGCAGCAACTTATAATTCTATAATCCGTTCATGTAATATTTGTTTAGATGGTACAAATATAACTGTTAAACCAATGGACATGGTTTATTTGTCTTCCAGAAAAGATTTAACCATGAAAGCATTTCTTCCTATTCATCTAAATGAGTGAGAGAGTAAATTGTATGAAAATTAAATACTTCTTACTGATTGTTTTTTTTACCTTTTATAGTTACGTGCTTTGGCTATGGATAAAATAGCAGTTTTAATGGGAAAAGAAGTACTAAGCGTTGTTCCTGGACGTGTTTCAACAGAAGTTGATGCTAGGTATGACTTTTTTGTTTACATCCCATTATTTATTTTCTTTTTATTTATTTTTTTTATTATGCGTCATTACTCATTTTTGTTTTCCTATTAATACTAGGTAGCAATCACTCTAAGTTATCACGCACTATTCACGAATATATGTTAAATGAAAGTAATGTCATCAAAATTTTTTTTAACGTGAATGATATATTTGATGAAGTTTATACTTCTCATTTTTAGACTGGCTTTTGACAAAGATGCACAGATTGCCAAAGCATTGGCTATTATAAAGTTGTATGAAGAGGAAGGAATTTCTAAAGAACGTGTGCTAATAAAATTACCCTCAACTTGGGAAGGCATTGAAGCTGCTCGGTTAGCTTACTTTATCAAATATGCAGAAATATTTTTATTATATTGTTCTCAGCTTCAGTAATTTTATACAACTTTCATATAGTGCTAAGTAACAATTTATTTGTTCATCAATTTAAATAATTTCGTCAAACTCCAATGAAATTTTTCGTTTATCTAAATTCATTTCCACCGTTGGTATGTTTTGACAAATAACCTTTTCCTACTGTTTCATGTCTACACTAGACATGATATTTTTTATCGTCACATGCTTTACGACAAGACAGTCTCTTCGTAATTAAACTTGTGGATTAACTCAACGAATGATTGGAAGTTTTGAAAATACGTTCAACCTTCTTATTTTATATATTATTTTTTCTGCAAATACGGTATATGTTCCTTTGAATTTAATTATTTATATCTGTTCATGTCAGAAAATTCTTAATATCAGTGTACTCAAAAGTAAACATGGTGTCCATTGCAATATGACGCTACTGTTCAATATTTATCAAGCTATCGCGTGTGCTGAAGCGAATGCAACACTAATTTCTCCGTTTGTTGGCCGAATTCGCGATTGGTATTTGAAAAACACTGATTCGAAAAATTATACTCGTGAAACGGATCCTGGTGTTCAGGTTACTTATACTTCTGATTTTGGTTATATAAAATTGAAACTGCTTTTTTTAATATGTGGAAAAAAAGGAAAGTTTTTCTTTTCAGTTTTTCTTTTTCGTATCTTTTGAACCACTAATTTTCGTTAATTTTTGAATATCATTAGAATGTTCGAAAAATATACAATTATTACAAAAAGCATGGCTATAAAACAGAGGTTATGGCAGCATCATTCCGAAATGTTGATGAAATCAAAGGTCTTATTGGTTGTGATCTAATGACGATCAGGTATCTTTTTTTGCACGAGAGGTTTTATTAAAAGAGTTCTGAAAATATAATGCTTACCAAGTAATCTTACCAAGTTGTGTAACTTACTTTTGCAGTGCGGCATTGCTCAAGGAACTATCGGTTGACACCGAACACGTTCCTGTAATTTTGAGTCCGGAAAAAGGTATAAGTTTTCTGTTTCCGTGAATTTTTTCCATGATATCCATGTTTTTTTGGAATCATTTCTCATGCAATATTGTTTTCTGCTTTCCTTAGAATGAAAAATATTGTGAAGTAATTACTGTTTGATATGATTATAATATTATAAAAAAAAAAGCTCATTGCAGCCAAATCATTTGAAATGCAAAAGATTTCTCTAAACGAGTCGATGTTTCGACATGAAATGAATGAAGATCAAATGGCATCGGATCTTTTAGCTGATGGAATACGTCGTTTTGCGGCAGATGCCCGAGGGATGGAAGCCTTGATTGATAAAGTTCTCTAAGGAACTACTTATTTGAAATTATTTTCCTCTAAAAATAATTGACTTTGCATTTTCCTCTTCGTTTTTAAACATCTGTTTTCCTTAATTTCTCTCAGTTCTTGTTACGATTGGAATAAGAAAGATAGAACAAATTTTAGCTTTAATTTTAAAAGTTAGGAAGAAGACATTTTAATACAGTATGCTATGGGTCAACATGTCATGTATTAGTAAACGGTTACAAAGTAACCAGAGGCGCAGTTAGGTATAAACAAGAGTTCTGGTTATGCCACTGCATCATCTTTAAAAAATCAGGAATCTGATAGAATATGATTTAAGTAAGTATTTTTATTCGATTTAATCATTGATATATTTTTTAGACGAAAATTTCGTATCTAAAATTAATCATTCCCTGTTGCCTTTGCTTTGCCGAGATTTCGTTTTGTTCTCTTTTTGGCTGATAGAATTTATTTCTTGCTAGTCTAATTTCGCAAAGTTACATTTTTTATAAATTCTAGTGATTTTACAATCAATTAAATTAATTTATACAAATTAACGCCATGTGTTAAATAATATGAAATTTTTATATTTTTACTAATGGTTTCCTTCGTTAGGCAATTCATTTAACAGTGGATTACAGCTTGTAAGATTATGCTAATTCATCATCTTATTGCATCATGCTTTTTCTTTTTTCTTTTCCTTTTGAGTAGGTTTTGTATTGTCTTAGTGACGTATCGAAGATGAGCATTGTCTCGAGCGTTTTATTCTTGTTTTCTTTTACAAGAACTTGTAATTTATCACTTTTCCTTATTTTCATATCTAAAATTTTTTCCAAATTTTCTAATCATTATGCATTGTAATTCTTATGCTGTTATGTGCCATTTGTATATTCCATTCTTTTTTAACTTTCAATTATTAGATTCACAGTTTTGAAGATGAGTTATTAGGTAGTTTGATTCATTTTCCACAATAAATACAATAAATTTTCGGAATTTCTGTTGCGCTTTAGAATTTACTACATTCTATCATATATACAAAACACCTTTCTTTTTTCATACCCAAAGCAATTTGAATGTTTGAAAGCAATAAACATGCTATAAATCTATCCAATAAAAGATAAACATAGTTAGTGCGAAATTGCTAAGAGATACTTTAAAATTTTTACGGGACTTTGCAATTGTTTATGATAAATATGTGTATTTAAAAAGATTTAATTGTTGTCGATAGCGGTTTGTCAGTGAATATTCGAAGTAAAAATGAATAATGGAATAAGGAGGGAAATAATTTCATGATAGTCATCTAATGTTGATCAAATTCATCGACTATTTATTTGATTTTTTGTTGAAATCAGAATCAATGAAATGTATGGCACGTTGTTTGTTGATGTAGTGCCAAATGCGCATAACTACATTCATTAAACCGCCAATTAATGTTGCCACAATTAAAAGTGTTACCACTAAAATGATCGATTTCAAAATTATTAATAAATTATTTAAAAGAATTTTGCCATTTTTGGATATGTATTATAATAGAAAAATCTAACATAAGTGATTTTATGACTTGTTCGAAAGTAGAGCAGTATGTAATTAAAAAGATAATGAGAATTAAAAATATGTTGTGTAAAGATGTTATGACGAGAATTAGGAAAATATCATGATAAGATTTTAAAAGGATTTCATGATAGAAATAAAGATAAAAGTATCATTCTACTAAGTTAGCATTAAGTATTCAAAATGCTAAAAATAAACTTACATACGCGTGCTACATCAGGTGAACGTGGTGGTAAGCCAGCTATAAAAATTCGATCAAAAAATTCTCGTTCAATAGTAAGCGTTATCATATACCATAAACATATTGATAAGCAAATTACTGATGATGCTTCAACAATATTCTAAAGTAAATACTCTCTTTCTTTCTTTTATTTCAGATATATTAAAAATTATTAATTTAATTTGAAACTTAGTCGAAATATTTTCGACTAAATTATAGAGAGTATGGATAAAAAGCGTAATGATCATCTAAAAAAGTGGTAAGGCACTGAATAATTTAAGCATATATTAAAAGTAATCAATGTTCTCACTGTCATTTCAATTTGTGGCTTTTGCCATTTCCATATAGGCTGTAAAATATTTCCCGATTTCGAATATTTCTCTTGACAGATCTCACATCGATCATTATTATTGGATCGTAATAGCCATTCATTTAAACAGTGCTCATGAATATCTCCCATCTATGAATTAGCTTTTTTATTTTTATATTTTTATTTCTAACTTATAATTTTTATTACACTCGAGAATGAAAATTAATTGACACTAATAATAATGCAGAAAGAAACAATATTTGGAATAACAATTATAATTTTTAATGCTTTGTCGGATAAAATTGAATGAAATTATTTCTTATTAAACTTAAGGATTTTGAAAAAATTTCCTAAACGTTATCAACAGTGTTAAATTATGCTACAAAGAACCAAAGGACGGCATGTTTTAATAAATTATCTGACTGGATTTAATAATTTTGTAAAGTTTTATATAAGTGTGAAGAAAAATCTTTAAAACAGTAGAATAATTATGCTTTACCTTTAAAAGGTAAAACATAATTACTCAAATTAAAAACGGTATTTTCTTTTATTCCTACATAAAGAATTCAAGCCCTTAGTCTTCACAGAGCTACTAATTCTTTCATTTAAAGCAAATTATTTTAAGTTATCTGATTAAATATATCGACTTAAACATAACCGGAAGAAGTTGAACATACAAATCAACATCTTATTTTATTTACATGGTAATTTTACAAAAAAGAGAATGTAATGAATAGAATATAATAAATTATGTATTAAATACAATATGAAATTAATCAATGAAATATGTTATCAATCAGAATCGTTTTTCATAGTAAATATCGAAAAGAAAAACGGAAGCTTACAGTTCCTGTACAAGCACATGGCCGAACAAGTTGGCCGGTTTCTGATTGGCAAATACGGCATGCTCTTTTCTCCGTATTAGATGAATCGGAGACTGTTTTTGGTGAACTGCAAACCTGATTTCGTTTAATAATTGTAATTTGAATCATTCATGTGAAAATGTTTCACAGACAGCATTCAGGAAAATTGTTATCCATTCCGGAAGATAAAATTTCGCCGTTCGTAAATTTGATTACTGCTTCAATTTTAAATACAAATTAGGCAAAAAAGATACAATCATTCAGATATTCCGAAAAATGGCATTCTCTTTAACATCAGAAAAAAAAGTGAAATGCATTTCAATTAATAGTTTTTCTGATTCATTTCTTTTTCAATTAATTATTTCAGCAATTTTTTTTTTGATTTTGTACTTAGCTACTGCAAATATTTGATGCTATTAAAAACAAAACGGAAACGGAAACGGAAAAAAACGGAAAACGGAACGAAAAACAGCTTTGTCATCATAATCTCATCCAATGTTAGAAAATATCAGGAACTCGTTATTTCTTGAATAACATTCGAAACTGCAGGCTAACGAGAATGAGTTATTAGAAATTGTCGCTTGAGGTAAGCGCGAGATGCCGTTCAAAGAAAATGCGAGCTTGAAAACTG
>JABVXU010000598.1:0-32890 GCA_013365365.1 Cruorifilaria tuberocauda
CAAATTCAAATATTCAGATAACTTATTGTTCCTTGGCCACTTCTCTATTTAGCAAAGTAAAACATTACAATTATTAGTGACCAATATTTTTGAATTTTATTTTTATAATTTTATACATTACGATATTTTTGAGAATTAGGATAACAATCATTTTGTAAATTTTATTTGATGAAAAATTCAAATGATATTAAAACATATCATGTTTTAGCTTGTGAGATCATGGAAGAAGCAAGCGATTCGGAAGTAAATCAAATAAGAAGAATCCTTGAATCGGAAGAAATAGAATCTACGCACCTACCACCATTACCCAAACCAATTGGTTATGAGCGTAAATTAAGAGCTGAAATGAGACGCCTGAATTTGCCAGGTATGTTTAGCCTAGTACTTTCATGTATTTAATTTCGAAATTGTTTGGAAAAATTATATTTTTCAAAGTTAAGCATTTATTTATTTTAATTAATAAAGCGAAATTCTATAATTATTATATCCTAAAATTTCTTTGAGAGACAGAATTACTAGTTATTTGTTTAAATGTAATTAATATATATTACATTCTTAAATTGTAAAACCGGAAAATTTAGAAAATCATGAAGCAATCGCGATGCTTCATCAATCGGAAATAAGATCTATGCCAATGCAATTGCCAGGACCAGTTGGTTATGAACGCTTTTCTGGCTTTCTAAATAATATGCCTCAATGGAGTCCTTGGAGTCTTTTAACTTCTCCAGGTACTTTTCCAGGTTTTCCATGTTCCAAGTCCAAGTCTATAATCCTTCATAATTAATTAAACTATTGTTTATAACCTTACAGGATCATCTTCAGTGGAGCATACTGGAGAAGCTCAATCATCAGTTGAACCGGAATCTTGGACTCCATGGTATGATGATCGAATTGAAAGAGCAGTAGCCGAAGTATTTAATTTCAGGAAAGCAGGTATGATTCTAGAATTGATAATTTTGGAATCATAGAATTAATCATATAATTTTTCCATTTATCAAAATGATTAATTAACTTAATTTGCAGAATTTCCACTATCGTTTATAAGTGATAGTGAAAGATCAGGCGAAGTATTACTTACTTCATCATTAACTAATCTAAATCTTTCGATACAATCTTTGGATGATCAAATTAATAGTGATATGATCAAACTATTCACAGAAGCTTCAAAATCTATTGCTCTATCAATGAATGTCGCTGCATCAACAATAGGTAATTAAAGTATTTGTAATAAATTTTTTTTTTTTTTTGGAATTTACAATTCTGTTATTCTATTGAACGTCTTCCTTCAGATTCCGCATCTACGGATGTATCGGGAAATGTTAACGAAGAACATGATAATAGAGCGATAACATCAGCTTCTTCTGAATCTGATACAAAATTAGCTGATGCTGGAAGAAGTGGAATCATTGCTTTAGCAACAGAATCTACGCAATCTGAAAATGCTGAAGAGGTAGCAACAGAATCTACGCAATCTGAAAATGCTGAAGAGGTAGCAACAGATTCTACGCAATCTGAAAGTGCTGAAGAGGATGAAAATAACGAAACACAACAGTTACCTAATCAAGTTACTTCTTCTTCTTCACCAACACCATCTACAACTTCGGCAGAATCAGAAACATCGGAAAGTACATCAAATGGGTAAAACTTTTTTTTCTAATGCAATATCTGTAATTTAGGCTTAATTTCAGATTGAAAATGAATACTTTTTTTTTTTTGACTTCGAGAATAATAGTATAATTTTAGGAAAAAATTCACTTGGAATCCAAATGCACCATCATTTGTACCAAAGGATTCAACGAAAAATCGATATGCTAATTTAAAGAAGAATCGAAAAACTAAATCAAAATCACAGAGTTGTATTCCAAAAATGGATGGTAGTAAAATCAGGGATGCACCATCACCGCTTATGGCTACACCTACCGGAATACCGGTACAAGTTCAAAATTTGCGTCAACTCAATGAAGTAACTTTAGTTCTACAGGTAAATATTTTATTGCAAATTATTTACATGATATTTACATAATAGTTTGAAATTATTACATGATTACATGAAGATTCAAATGATTTACTCTTAACAGATTCTATTATCTGTTCTGATTGTGTTAAATAACTTATCTTTTTGTACTTTAATCAATCAAATTGAAGTTGCTTAAGTTTGAATAATGTTTTAGCTAAAGTAACAATAAATAAAATTATCAAAAATGAGAAAGAAGAAAAGTTGTTGAGATTCTAAAAAAGTTGCTAGAAACAAAAAACTTCTTCAGAAACTTGAGAACTTGAAAAATTGAGAAATAGAATCTGAAGAATTATTAGAATTCTCATTATACTTATACTTAAACAATGAATCAAATAGAATCTCACTTATAATTAACTGATAAACGTTATCATAGTTTAGTGTTTGCCGACATTAACGCATGTTACACGACCAGTTACTAAGTCAGATGAGCGTAGTGAAGATTCTACTTCTACTTCTACTACTACTTCTACTTCTACTTTTACTTCTACTACTACTACTACTACTACTACTACTACTACTACTACTACTACTACTACTACTACCACTACTACTACTGCTACTACGTCGATTCCACAAGTAAATTCTTCTGTAAGCTGAAAGTCTTAATCATGAAACTGAAACTCTTTACATGGATTTTCTTTTAAAAAGATGATATTCTGTTTAGTAATGGAAAAAACTACGACACATTTCATAATACAATTTCAGACTACATCAACAACAATCGTGACAAGTTATCTAACTCCGATATGCGCATACAGTACCTCAATTTCTACCTACTGTAATACAGTAGTTGCACAAGTAAGTGGAATCTTCCTGAATATCTTGATATTAAAATTCATGAAATTTACGAATCCGTAGAGTTATTTTTTAATGTTCATATTTGAGTTATACTCTGTACTTTGCAGGCGATGTCACGTGCCACAACTGCAAGCGTAAGTTCGAATAGGTACAGAAGACAGATGGGAGGTGATGGAACACCGATTTATTGCCAAGCACAGGTATATCCCTGAACTATTTTAAATGAAATTCACTTTGGAATCATTGGAATTTCCTTTGTAAACTCCTCTCAGCAAATTTTTCCTTAAGTTCACAAGTATGAATTCAATTTTTCACTTTATTATCATTAAACTCTGAAACTACTAATAGTACCATATCTTACCTTTCCTAATATTATTAGATTGATTAGAACTAGTATAATTATTTTATGGCGGTGATTTACTAAATTCAGTTTAACAGTTGGTACAGGAAAAATCTACTTCTATGATTTGATTTACTATATTATTAAATATATGACAGTATCAACTAGTGCACTTACCTACCTACTATTCTACCAACCCAAAGAACTTACCTATCTACTATTCTACCAACCCAAAATTGCCACTGGAATTAAATCCAAAAGCTCCAAGCTAAAAAGGTTTCGCGATAAAATATTTTTGGTACCCTCATTAATTTTGTTTTGTATGCAGCCAAAATATGTTTGAGGCACATATATTTCTATATCTATCAACGAACATCGTTTTCGTTTTACTTTCATTGAATCTATATTGTTTTTTTGTAACTCTGAACTTTACTCTAACTCTATTACTTGACCACATACCATGCGTAATTACATCTTAAGCATGTTCATATCAATAGCAGCAATGGAACTTCATATAATTGATAAGCATTGAAAGATTGATTGATAAGCACTATCAATGTTTTAGAGTTACCCTGATATGTCACATATTCCACCGGAACAAGTTATGTATCCAGCTATGCAGAGAAATGAAAGTTATACTTTCGCCAATGCGCAGATTCCACAGGTAAGTTTTTGTTATACACTGAATTCCATGATTGATTCAAATATCGATCGATGATTCATATACTAAATTTTATGATGCATTATTGTTTATCTCATTATGGAATATCTCTAATGTGAAGTATTCCAGAACCAGTCAGCATCAGTTGCACAGTATTTAACTTCAGCTTACGGATATTGGATGCCTTCGGTATCGACCTATTATCAAGCATGCGTTCCACAGGTAAGTCTTTCCTGAATTATATTAAAATTGATGAAATTTACAGTATTCATAGATCACTCGGATTTTTTGTCATTTCAATCTTTCCAATGTTACAAAGACTGTACTTGAAAATTTCCAGACTATGCCACATACTGTAACAGAAAGAGCAATTGTTCCGAGTAGCAGTGTAGCATCAACAACCGGTTCTAGAATGTTGATTTCTTATCAACCACCGGTACGTCATACAGTTATTTCCGCTGAAACTTGCTTAACTATCGGAAATTTGTAATTCAGGATTATTACATAGCCAGTTATATATCCATATTCTTCGATTTAATTATAGAAATAAAATTATATCAAATACACAATATTTAATATAAGCATAGTATAAGTACATTGTATATAAATGTGGCAAATACAGTATATACAGTATTCTACAGTAATCTTATAGGCATATAATAGTTTTACTAAATACAGTAACCTAAATACAGTAATTTTTACTAAATACAGTAATCTTATAAGTATATAATAGTTTTTACTATTGATTTTGTTGAAAAAAGAGAATTAATATTTCATTTATTGTAGTACTACTCGATGGCTAGTTATAGTCGACAATTTTTGGATATGATGTATCATCAAAGACCAGTTATCGTTCCACCTCTTCCAGCATCAGCTTCATCCTCACAAAGTCAACAAGCTCCTCGTCAACAGGTATGAATTTTTTTTTCATGATAATTTTACTTTTTTGATAACAGTTTTTGTGTTTATCAGAATTTACAACTTACTCTTTATAAACTCTCTAGCTATCAGCATGGACATTTTGGGATGATTGGTACAAAAGATCAGTTAATCAGCGACCATATAAAAAAGATGACTATCCACCTCCTCAATCATGAATTTTTTGATTATGATAATCAACTTCTCGACAATTCAAATTATTTTTGATTAATCCTTCTTTTTTTTTTAAAATTATTCAAAGTAGCAGCAATGCTTATAATATTTGAATTTTTTATCGAAATTTAATTAGTGCAATTTTTAATTTATTTTTACTTTTATTGTCGTTTAATTATCATTGTATATTGATTGTATTAACTTTTATGCATAATTTATTATTGTTTGTTGTTTTTTTTTTTGAACTTTCGTACATATCCAATTGGTGAAATTTTTTATTTATGTTTTACTTTTATTGTTGTATAATTCTCATTGTATCATTGTTGTGCATTTTTGTACTTCGTATTCACCTCTTGTACTTTAATATTACTTATTGTTTAGATTTGACTTTTGTACTTTAATATCACTTATTATTTGGATTCAATTTTTGTGCATTTTTTTTTTACTTTGTACTTAACTTTTGTACTTTAATATTACTTATTGTTTGGTTGAAATATTTTTGGTTAAAAATATACATATGATGAAAATTTCTATATTGATGTGTTGTGAGCAAATTTTTGTTTTTTTAAAATTTCAATGTTTTTCAATTAAAGTGCATATGAACTTATTTCTACTATTCTATCCTTTCCAACACTTTTAATAATTTGCATGTATTGATTGTGATACAAAAATTTTTCTCAGATAAAATGTGCTGCAACTTAAATTATTCGTAACTTTCATCATGAATTTTTCTAGAGCATTCAATTATTTCATTACATTGTTTGCTTCAATGTAAACCTAGAATCAATGATTTCACACTTTTTTGATTATAGTTATTTCTTCATTATTAAACTTTTCGAATAGCAATTTATGGTTCCCCACATTAATGTGATTATAATAAATTTCCTTTTCCGTATTTGATGTAATCTATTTGGATTGTGATCAATTCTGGATGCAATTAACGGAAATTGAAGTGGAAGATGAGATGAGCTTTCTCATTCAAATCATTATATTAGCTTATGCATTCCTTGCAAGAATTTTTCGTAGTGATTAATAAAAGTTTTACAGGTTTTGCAGATGAGTCTTACAATACAATAATAAGATAAATGATATTAGCACATGAAAAAGGAAACATTATTCGAATACTAATACAAAAAGAACGATTACGACAATTACTCCAATAGAGAAGTATTTCGATTCATTACTATTTCCGGATTCATGCTTCCGGTAAAATATAAGCATTCTCTGTCAGTAAATACAGCATTTCATTAAAGAAGAAAACTTTTTTGATAATCTTTATTTTAAAAAACGAATTACCTCAATACTTTTAGCTGAACTATAAGAGGTATATACATAGAAAAATTTGTTGAGTAGTTTTAGTAATCATAATTATTTTTAGAGTTAAGAGTTGGTTTCTATATAGAGATAAAGACAATTTTCAGTTTCTTTTCATTTAATTCTTAAACTAACGTCTGTAGTTAGTGATTAATAATATCAATGTTACAAAGACTGGAGTAATTTCTACAAGTTGAATTACTTCTCATGTAAAAGTTACAAATATGCAATTACTGAAAATATACGTCATATTCTTCTAGAAATCACTAGAATTAATTTTTCTTCAGCATCACTTCCCGTAGAATCACTGATTTAATCTCTTATGTACAGTAAAAGGTGTATGCTTAGAAAATCATTTCAATAAGCATGCAGATTACCTGTAGATTACCTTCAGCATCACCTGCTGTAAATTTTTCACTCAAATCATCATCTCTTCTTTAGAGGCTAAAAAGCTTTACTCACTTTCTCTCCCCAATTCTTTTCAACTGAACAAATTTACTCTAATGTCTAAAACTTGTTTATTTATCTTATTACTACTACCGTTATCATAACTGTTATCAGTGTTATCATTTACTCTCATTACTATTATTGTTTACGCCCAGCGTAACTTACCGTCTAGTCCTATTGCGTCCTTCACAAGAACAAATCATACGTCAAAAGACCAATCCGTAAATGTTTCGCTGAGTGACTTTGACAGTGTTTGTGGTGTTTACGGAATGTTTGATTATTTACGTGTGGGACGTATACCGTTTACTGTACATACGTGTGGGTAACTATGCGTTATGAGTAATACAGATTGCTTTTATGAGTCGCGTTTGAACGTTGGATTTGTTTATGCTTATAGAATTGAATTATTATGGTTGAAAATTATTGCAGTTAGTATGATGCAAGCCAAGAAAGCTAATTTTGGTTTCCGTTCGGATCCACGTCTTCTGCCTCGTATCCGTGACGTAAGTTTTAAAATTTTCTAGTATTATGTTATTTATTATGATGTTTCACTGCGGTATAAAAAGTATACGTAACGATATATGAAAAGATTTTACAGGTTTCGCAAGCTAACGTACATTATGACGCTGAAGAAGTTGCTCATCATCTTCAACAAATCTATCCGTTGGTTTATTTTGATCTTGCTTTCTGAAAATCTAAAATATCCTTGAGCGGAAATCTTTTCTTTCTATTGTCATGAATATTTCAATTTGATTTAGAGAATATGCTCGACGAAAATTTCGCGATTTCTTGAAATTGGTAGAAATTGGACTTGGAAGGATTAAGAATGCTAACGCGGTGGATAGCGTAATCGATCTGACAAATGAATCTAGTGACACATCAGCAGCTGTAGAACGAAAGCGAAAGCTAGTGTTGCTACCTTCAATCACTTCATTTCTTTCCCCTATTTTGTATTACTGAAGCACAGATTAACCACATGAATTCTTGTTTTTACATGCTAATTTGCTACAAAGTGATCAGCATACGTTTTTTTATTAAGAATTAGATATTTCAGGAAGGGAAAATTGTAAATTTTTGCTCTGTGTACTTGACTATTTCATAGATTTTAGGACGAAAACTGCAAAGAAGCCTCTTAGTCCTGTCTCCGATAGATCAGAAGCTGATGTAAGAATTTTTAATTTCATTTTATGATGTTGTTTTAATCATCTTCCTCAACTCTGGCTATTTGTTGTTTATAGTTAAAGAAGCCTCGAAAATCCCATTCATCGTTTGGATCGTTGTTCAAAATGGATATTAATGTGGAGCCAAGCGTATCACAAGTAACATTCTCAGATGTCGGTGGTTGCGAACAACAATTTTTAGTAAGAACTCGTTTGAATACTGTGTTCGTATTATGATTATGTTAATATTATGTGCTATGATTTACAATTTTCATTTCATTAGATTAAGTGAACTTGATGTTTCTGTTTTAGGAAGTTTGTCGTTTCGTCATGCATCTTTTACATCCAGAAATCAATAACTTGCTTGGAGTTACTCATCCTACTGGCTTTTTACTCCATGGTCCTCCTGGATGTGGAAAAACATTGTTTGCTCAAGCTGTTGCAGGGGTTAGTATTTCATAAGTATTTTTGATTTTACTTCTACTTTTTTAAAATCTCAACTTGTTGCTAACTTTTAAACAGCACAGTAATGATGTTGTCTTTTTTTAAAAAAAGTTTTTTTAAAAAGTTTTTTGATTTTCAGGAATTCGAATTACCAATTTTGAAAGTGGCAGTAACGGAATTAGTTTCTGGAGTATCTGGTGAAAGCGAACAAAAAATACGGTTATTATTCAACAAAGCAGCTGAAGTATCACCATGTGTTTTACTTTTAGATGATATCGATGCAATTGCCTCAAAACGAGATAATGCACAACGTGAAATGGAGAGGCGCATTGTATCACAGCTTGTCGCTTGTCTCGATGGTAAGCGTAAATAACGTGTTTAAGAAAAAGTAAGAAGGGTATTAAGAAACTCAGTAACTTATTTGTGATACTTTTTACGTATACATAATCTTGTTTCAAAGTGTAGTATTTTAGATTTGTCAAATCCGAAGAAAGATGTCGAGGTGAATACGGATATCACAAGTATAGATATTTCAATCAAGAAAGTACGTAAAGGAAATCTAGTTCTTGTAATAGGTAACTTTTTCAATTGCTAAATCTTATGTTAGTTCTATTGTATATGATAAACTCTAGGTGGAGCTATCCGCTTAACAGATATATTTCAATTCAGGCACCACGAGCAGGGTAGAAACTATAGATCCATCTCTACGAAGAGCTGGTCGGTTCGATAAGGAAATAGCTTTGGGGATCCCTGATAAACGTGCAAGATCGAAAATACTGGAAATTGTTTGCCGGTATTCATCGTTTTCTTTTATTTCTTCATTATGCCACAGATTTTGATCATTGTTGTGATCGGAATATGTGAGGCTTGGATTTTATCCCTTTTCATTTTAGTTTTCCGAAACTTTCAATTCGTTTTATTTTCTAGAGGTCTTCGACTGGATGAAAGAGTAGTACTGCAGGAACTGGCGCGCCTAACTCCTGGATATGTTGGAGCTGATCTCAAAGCTCTGTCCAGGGAAGCAGCATCATGCGCAGTGAATAGAGCCGTAAATGGGTATATTATTAGATAAGAATGTTAAATGTTTTTCTCCGTTTCAAATTAAGATGCATCTTTCTAGAAAATGAGAACATGCATTAATTTTATGTAACTGTCATGTTTTTCTAGGATATTCGAAACGACAGATGAGCGTAAGTATGGAAAGAAAAAAATTGAACAAACTGAGTTAGAGCTGCAAAAAAGTATGATTCGTTTTTAATTTCTTGAAAGATTTTTCAGTTTCATGTTTCTAGCAATAATCCATGTAGTTTCTATAAAATCCAATCGGTGTAATGTTACAGTAATGAGAATTAGATCGTATCATCTTGATATTATCTGATAGCTGATAAAAAGTGTACATTCTGCTTTCTTCGATGTATGCTAATTTGATATAAGCAACAATCGGTCGCATCTATTTAAATAAAATTGAATTCTTCACAGTAAGTACTTAAATTTCAACTGCGACCTTCGGCTTTAGTTGTGATAATTGATTTCATGAAATTTCGAGGTTAGAAAATTTTTAGTGCTTACTTGGCTGAAGTCATCACAGCAATTGGATGAGACTGATTTGCTGAAAATTCATGTAACCATGGAAGATTTCAACAAGGCACTGACTCTTGTGGATCCATCAGCTAAACGTGAGGGATTCGCCACTGTTCCAGATATTACGTGGAATGATATTGGTGCACTTGAACGCGTTCGTGAAGAGCTTAAATGGAGCATACTGGTATGTGAGTACTTGTAATAATGCAGCCACAGCGTGTGTAAAGTTCACATAGCTGTTATTCTCTATCTTGTCAGCGTTGTAGGAATTGTACTTCTCTAGCTTGAGACGATTTCAGTAAGCATCAATAATCAATAATTACAATGCCGCAGAATGGTTTGGGTATACTTTTTAATTAATTAGAATATTTGTTTAAGTAGTTAGATGATTATCTAATAATAGTTTTACAGGTTCCCATAAAGCAACCTGAACTTTTTGGTGAATTTGGAATGGAAAGCAAGCCTCAAGGAATATTGCTATGTGGACCACCAGGCTGTGGTAAAACATTACTGGCAAAAGCTGTTGCCAACGAAAGTGGCATGAATTTTATCAGCATTAAAGGCCCTGAATTGCTAAGCATGGTATTTGTTCATTTTTGCACCATAATAGTCATTATCCTAATAGTACTGGCTGCAGGTCAACTCCTTATTAAGTTAATTGTATAAGCGAATTAGGTTATATTCATCTCCAAATCATTATGCAGTATGTTGGAGAAAGTGAAAGAGCAGTGCGTACTGTTTTTCAAAGAGCAAGGGATTCCTCACCATGTGTTATTTTCTTCGACGAAATTGATGCACTCTGTCCAAAACGAACAAGTAATGAGGTATGATCATTTCCTTTTTTTACTGATTTTTCGTTTTCATTGGAACCGTTTCAAGTCTAATTTAATTTTTAAATATTATATCCTTAATGCAATATCGAAAATTGGTGTGTCTGATTTTGTTGACCTTCTAGCATTGATCTCCCAATGATGATTTTTTTTTTCAAGACAAATAGCAGTTCAAGATTAGTAAATCAATTACTTACTGAGATGGATGGTATGGAAAGCCGGAAAGAAGTATTTTTGATAGGAGCAACAAATCGTCCAGGTATGTCATTTGATATTTGGTGTTATAAAAAAACAATCTGTCTGATAATATCCTTGACTAATAATAAGAGGATTTACCACTAAATTTGCAGACGAGCAAAACAAGAAAATTCTGATCATTGCTCTAACAGGCGAAATTGACGATGCCTTTACAATTTGATGGGGAATTGTAGTATTGAAGAATTATTTCTATTATTGTATCTGCACTGGAGAATGAGATTTGAAGTGATACATGCACGTATCATTTCAGTCAAATTGTTCAATACAAATAACTGTTCTATGGCATCACATCTTAGTAATATTAGTTAATGATATCGATATATGTATTGCAGACATTGTTGATGGCGCTATTTTACGTCCTGGAAGATTGGATAAAATACTTTTTGTTGATTTTCCAAATACAAAAGAGAAAGAAGACATCCTTTGCAAAATAACAAATAACGGAAAGCGTCCTCATTTATCGGATGATTTTTCCTACAGCAGTATTGCTGCAGACCCTGCTCTTGAGTGGTTCACGTATGTTTCAAAGATTATTGATTCCAGGTGCTGTTATATAGTTAGGAACTTCCCAGTAGTGGTTTTCTTACCTGATGACATCATGCGATCTGAGATTCCTTTTATTATATAATTGCATGCTATTAGTTCAAAACCATATGCAGTGAATAACTGTAAATATTAAGAACTCCATATTCGAAAAAACCTTACCACTCTGTTATTTATGTTTGCGGTGAATATTATTGTGTAATATTTCGTACCTATTACTCATTTGGATTTCAGAGGAGCAGACATAGCAGCACTTGTGCATGAGGCAGCTATTATAGCTATGCAAGAAAGCATATCCGGCAATAACAAAAATCAATGTCATCGAGTGACAATGAGACATTTCCAAAATGCAATTCTGCGCATAAGACCGTCTGTCCAAGAGAAGGATCGAATTGTTTATCAGAGGTTGAAGGAAATGTATGGAAAATTGAAATGATGTTTAAATCATTATGTAATGTTATGGTAATGTTAAATAAAATCGTTAAGAAAATGAAATGGAATGAACTAGCAATCGAACGCACTTTTGAGCATTTAGTAGCTTTAGTAATTTAGTAGCTGTGACAAAGTCTTCTAAGTTTTGTGAATTTGGTTCCTTTCCACTGTTCTCTTCAACAGATCTTAGAATTTGACCTGCTACTGCGATTTACATTTGGTGATTTCTTTTCTCTGGTCAACCATATATAATCGGAAGGAACAGGAGAGTTTTGAAGGAATAGGAGAAGGAAGAAGCATGCATAACTGATTCGAATGCTAAAAGTTTGTGAAGCTTGAGCTATACTGAGATTATCTTTACCGACGATAGTACTAGCTATTTTTCTGTATAGTCAGATTGTGATAAGTTGCTCTGGATTACTCTTAAGTTTAATTTTCAAGCACCAATGCTGCAAATACAGAAGAACCATTGAATTCGATAGTTTATGACTTAAAAGTCAAGAGAAGAGTTCATTTTAATTATTGTGAAATCTAATTTGGAATTAGCAGTAGGCATACTTCCATTAATTCACAGAATAAATGAAATTACTAAATTTCATTTGTTACACGCGGATCGATTTCAAAGTACTGTTGTGTCGCCATCTACTGTGAAAGTTTGCTCAGTTGAATAGATCGTTTCACAGACAGATCAGGTAATTTTGCAAGTAATTTTTACTGTTTGTGGAAGATTAACTGGAATATTTCCAATAGATTTACTCGACGATGAATACGATCGCATTTGTTTTCCTTTAGATATCCGTGGAACTTTATCGTGCATCCTAGCAAATAAGACTGTGTAATATAGGAAAATTAGTGTAAAAATAAAATTCAAATCAATTAAGTAAAAGAAAACCTAGCAGAAGAGTTGAAAAGACAGGTGGAAAGTTTAGATATCATTAATCAAAGATTGGTAATAAAACATACGGAATCACTAACTTCTTTATCATCCATTATTCTCGTTTTAAGAGATTATTCTGAATATATTATCCGGAAATATTACGTGAATTACGGAGTTCCTGCTACTAGCATCTTCTCACCGTTTTTTCACATGTCCAATAAATAAAATTCGCACAAGTTTCAAGAAATAACGAACAAACCGTACCATCGCAAATCGTTGTTTAACAAGAAGAAATTGAAATGAGATTGCGACTTAAAAACCTGTAAAAATTCGAATATGCAATTCCAGATAACGATATTCGTAGTAAAATTATTTTCGTAATCAGGTTATTTAAGTTACAATCTCATTTTAATTTCTCATTGTCAGACGAAACAGTTTACGGCAGCACGGTTCACTCGTTATTTGGTGAAACTTTTATGAATTTTATCTGGGATACAGTCCCAATAGATTTACTCGAAATTTCTAGCAAAAATATCTCGATGAAACTGAATATTGCTGAGTTGTTGTCAGCAAATCAAATCAAAATCACTCAGAGATATTACTGTTCAAACGATATGATTTTTTCCCATTTGAACTGTATATTTCATTGTTTAACACTTTGAAAAAAAGTTTATTACATAGTAAAGCATGCAATTCATCCAATTCTTTTTTGAATTCTTTAACTAAAAGTTAATAAAAATTGTTGTTATTACAAAATCAAAGATTTTCATTAATTTATTGGTATAGCAAATAAAAATAAAATGATGATTATTCATGAATGTTTATAGAGTAGACATTGGTGTCACGTAGTTCACGAATCACTGATCTTTTCACGATCATTGCCAATCATTATTCTTATGATGGCGAAAAAAAAACTATCAAACCATTTTAGATACGACATTCTTTCTTTATATTACTTTTGAGAGCTAATCAAAGTATGAAAATCAGCATGATATCATTGAAAATTCCATTAGCACTGATCAAATTGGCATGTTATCGTTGGAAATTCTAAGAGCACTGATCGATCAGCATGATATCTAACATGATGATAAGTTATCAAACTTGAAAAGATTTTAAAAATGATACAATCAAAAAAATTACAGAGAGAAATAATTGCACTATAAAAATCATGATTAATGCTTAGAAATTATAAGATTATTGCATGCAAATATGTTGTGGATTAGTTATACTTACAAAAAAAGGACTTTTTTAAAGTATAACTAATCCATAACATAAAGTATAACTATAACTAATAATAAAAATAATTCAATTGGCAATGGTATTATTCTATTTGAGGAGATAAAATGAACAATTTTGATATGATAATCCAATAAGTATCATTTGAAATTATTTTAAAATAATAAAATGTAAATCTTGCTATTTATAATCACGAAAAAAAAATGGTATAGATTGAGAGATTACTGTAATTATATTGTAGATATTACAGTATTGTTATTATAATTATATTGTAGACATTGCATTGTTAGGAAAGATAATTAGAATAATCGACATTGATTGTTAGCATATTTTAGAAATTAAGCTAAAAATAGGATAAAAATAGGTCTTACTGTCCATCCTTATCATTTATAACTGAAGAATTACTGTAATTATATTGTAGATATTGCAGTATTAAGAAATATAATTAGAATATTTGGATTGTAAAAACAAATGAAATACTGTTATTGTAACTTTATTTACGTAAATTCATGGAATTCATGGAATTAGGTTTTTAGGTTTTTGATTAGGTTTTTGGTTTTTGAAGAAATTAGGTTTTTGATGAAAAACTTGAAGAAAATTGATAAAGCAGGTAATATGAGATAAGCAAAATATCGTACTGATTAAGTAATTTATGAAATTCTTAAACATTAATTAATTAATTAATAAAAAGACAAATGTTATGAGCAATTTACTCTTACTAAAAATACAGAAATAAGAAAGCACAAAGAATTGATACTGTAATTAATGAAAATTTTGTAAGCAGAAGAATTAGCAAATCTGTATGGACTGGCTTCCATATCATACGTTGATAATTCGTAATCTTTCGTTCTTAATTTTCCTAAATTATCATAAATTTAAAACTGTAAATTAAAGTAAATTTCATTCAACAATCAGTAACAGTATTAAGAAACGAAAGTAATATATGTAAAAGTTTAATTTAACCTTATTTAAATTTAAAAATAAATGAAATCAAACCGAAGTAGCATTTTTCGATACTCATACCGGATACGTAACGACCCATCGAAGTATAGGCTCGTGTAAGTGGTTCCTCACGAATACATAACTTTCCGTATTCCGTATCGTGTTTCAGGAAAGCAAATAGTACGTCAAGTTCGGATGATTCACGAAGTTCAAATACTTGTGAGCCTCTCTGTGGTACGCTACCACCTTGCAATGTTGCAATCGTTCTATAATACAGTCTATTACAAAAGTATAAGAGAATAGATGAAGAATCTAGGAAAAAAAGTATTACTGATACTATCCAATTAAAAGTTTAACTTAAAGTATATATCAAGCCCTAATCTTACCTGAAATTTAGATGATAAAAAGTGATAGGTATAGTGGAGAATAGAATTCTAAAAATAGACATATCCATTTTTAGTTTTCTAATATCTTATAATATCCGCCGTTAAATAGAGTAATCGATTCGAACAGAACGATCAGAATGATTATCAGTATTTCATTTAATCTTATCAGAGTATAATGAATCGATGAAAGATTGAAAATTGAGAGAATTGCAGTTTAATAAGATTATTCGAGCATCTTTTACTCATGACATGATGATACGTCAGGGAAAAAAGCTTACGTTAAATCTTACGTTTATCAAATTATTACTTTTATTCTCCCACTTACCAATATTTCAGAATGATTTTTCAGTTCTCTAAAAAAAAATTCATGGATCTGGAAAAATAATTTATTAAATTTCGGTCCAATAATGATATACCTGGGTGAGAAAAACTGTAATCATATGAAATACTAAAAGAGAAGTCATATAATGGAAAGGATCATTAATAGACTAAAAGTTCCATTAAAAGATAAAATTTAAAAACAAAGTAAGCCATTTAAAAGTTTCAAAAGAAATTAATAAACTTAAATACACTAATTATGATTACCGTAATTAATTTGAAATACTAATTATACTTTTAACAAATAATTCATTGAAACTTTTTTTTAAGGTAAATTTTCAATTGGCATTTAAAAATAATGAATTTTTCTCATTCAAAATTCCTTACTTACATATTCATTCGAAGAGTATTTAAAGAAAGATATTAGCTTATAGGAAGAGGGAAGGAAAAAAAAAGGATCGAGAATTAATGTCTAGCAGAGAATAAACTGCTTTTTCAATGAATTTTAAATTAAGCTCTTTTTAGTCCGTTATTTTTATAGAATTTAATCATTAGTTACCTTCTCAAATAGAAAGGATTATTTTTAAAATTTCATTTCATAAATTTAAAGTGGTTTCATTAATTTAAAACAGTTTTGACTGATTAAGATTTCACTTCATAAACTTGAAACGGTTTCATTAACTTAAAACGGTTTTGATTGTAAGCGAATTAATTCATATGGCAATAATTGAATGGCTAAAATAAGCTAAGAATTTGAGCTAAAAAAAGAAATAATTCAGTTTTCAATAAAAAAAGGAAGTAAAAACTGCTACTTATGTTAAATTATTACTTTCACATCTTCTGCGTTAAAAGCTCTAACTTTTTATTAGGCATAAAATATTAATTTAAAATATGGAATCATCATTTTTAGTTTATGATCCTAATTATTCCATTATTTTACATACATAAAAGGTCAATGGTAAATAGCTAAATAGGAAAAATGGAGAAGAATTTAATTTATTGAAAGCTAAACTTAAATTTATTTCATATAAAAGGTCAAAGGTCGAAATTTCTAATACTATTATTTGAAAAAAGAGAAATATTTGTCATTGAATGAATTTTTTTTTTTAAAAAAAAGTATAAAAGAATTATGCATTCCCTAACTTCTCGCATTTTTACATTATAAATAATTGATTGATAAGATTAAATGAAAGTGTAAAATGCATGGAAAGCTTCATCTGATCGGCATTCTCAAAGATCGATTTACCATCAACCGTAGTGATAACGATCAATCGAGCATCTTTTCATGACATTTCTTATGGATTAATCTGACAAATTACTGTAGGATTACGATAAGCAAGGTTTGAAGAAAGGTTATTAATTCATATCAAAGGTGATGAATGATTTATCCATCATTGTCTAATTTCATCCTATTATTAAGCATTGAGAGATAGTAAATACGATAAGTAATTGAAGTGCATTGAAAGAATTGATAATTTGTTTAATCATAGCAGAAAAAGTTACTTACTTTTAAAGGAAGAAAATATGAAAAGTAAACCTTAACGGAAAATTGGTGTTGGAGCGAATTTTGAATTGCATTGTAGTTGCTGTAATATCGATTACCTCAACATCCTCCACCGTTGTATCGGCACTTTTTCCGAATCGATCCAACGTTCGTAACAATCGGCAATCCGTTCCGGTTGTTTCATTATGTCGATTGAAATTCTCCCATTCAATGCAAATGTAATACCATGATCGTTCTCGTAAATCTGATAAATATACCTAAATAACATTATTGAATCGATTTAGTTCATAAGTTAAGTTTTAATTAAATTGACGAATTATCGAAAATTAGTCATTCGCATTAATCATTATTTTACTTTATGTTTAAAGTGATAATAAGCTAAGTTTTAATTAGACTGATAAATGATAAGTTAACTTTTAATTAAATTGATATTGAGAATCTGTCATTCGCATTAATCATTACTTTACTTTATGTTTAAATACAATTTTACTTTTTTTTTCACAATTTTTTTACAATATTTTTACAAATTTTACAATTTTTATGAATACAATTTTACTTTGTCACTTTTGTTTTTATTTTATAATTTTTGTTTATTATTGTTTATCATAAGATATTCGAGTTTAAAGTAAGAATTCATATCTTTTATGGATCAAAAAAAAAACAACAATGAATATTTAATTCATTTCCATTTCTATTCATTGATGTAGTTTTTTAAATGAATATTAATACTTATTAAATTAAACTGCAAAATTTGAAAACGATTAAACGGATGATGACCTGTTTATCCTCTCGAATACTATCAGGATAAAAAACTTTGCTAATGAGCGGTTCGCCTGATTTCAGCGGAATTGCGGAAACAAATAATGTTGGAATTTGGGTTGGTGAAAGATGAGCTTCCAGAAATGAATTCAGAAGAACAATCCGGAAACCGTGCTTTGTTGTATCTACAAAATTTATTGCCCTGAAATGAAACAAGAAGGTAACAAGAAAATTATTGCTTATTTTTTAGAATTTTAAAATTCGTAAAATCGAAATGTTCACTTTCCCTTTATAAAATCAAAGCCATAAAAGAGATAAGATCATCTGATTTAATAGAAATCATTTATTAGTTTTTCAATTTCTAATTTAATTTAACCTTCGATTCTTTAATTAGAGGAAATTTTTACTTCTTAATTAATCGATATTAAAGAATTAATAAATATCATTTTTTAAATAGTTAAAAATAACTTAAAAATCAGAGAATTAGGAAAAATTGAGGAAATTGAATTTTGAAATTTTGTGAAAATTGAAAAATTGTAAGAGAAAGTTGAAGGAGAACAAACCTTGCATTAATGAATATTCGTTGGTACTTTGGATTACCGTAAACAACGGTATACAGTACAGTAGAAAGAACAATAATTAATCTAAGCATGACGAGAACCATCCCTCTAATTAATTAATTTATCATTCCAATTTCAAAAATAATGTGAAATGTTTTCTGATCGAACAGCATTTTCATTGATCATAGAGTGTTTAAAGGTCATTAAATTTGCATTATTTGAAATACCGGAAGAAAAAATCAGTCTGAAAAATTAAACTTTTTAAACAATTATTCATCTCTTCGATTTTAAGTTATTGAGTAATGGATAGTAGTAATGAGTTATTGATTAGTGCAATAATCGATTTTCATGATCACAAAAAACATCGAAATCATATGAAACAGTAAAATTTAGTATGAAGTTTAAAAATTTATATCAAAAGTTTGATATCGAATGAAACATTTTAGAACTATTCAGCTAAAAATAAGCTTAAAATTAGTAAATCAGCTGTTTGATCATTCAAAATAGTCTTTCTCATCGATTACGATCAGCTAATAGTTTAACCTGAAATTCTCAGTACAATTTCGAGATATTATCTTCTCGACTTTCATAAGGCTATTTGAATGTGTTTAATTAATTATTATTAATTATTAGCATCCTATGAAGGAAAAAATTTTGTAAAATTCTCCGGACGACAGTAGTCTGTACAACAAATTTCCCATCAAAGATATTTTAGCTAATAGTTTGAACTGAAACTCTTAGCTTCTCGACTTTCATAAGGCTATTTGAATGTGTTTAATTAATTATTATTAATTACTAACATCCAGAAAAGGGAAAACAAACTTTGTAAATTTGAAAAAAAAACTCCCGTCCTTCAATTCAATTTCAGCTTATTTTATTTTCTGAAAAAATTTTTTAATTTTAATAAAATATTTTATTATATCCAAACTTTTTCTGGATACAAGGGAGAGAGAGAGAGAAAAAGGGAGAGAGAGAGAAGCAAAGGGGGCGAGATTTTTTGATAAATTTTTAAGCAAAGCTGTCAAAACTTTTCTCTTCCTTAACAACTGTTTATTTTATATGAAAATGTCAAAAAGATTATTTGCAGGAAACTCCAAACTTCTCATAACTTCCTCTTATAACTCCTCCTTTCTCTCTCTCTCTCTCTCTCTTTTTCTTTTCGCTTTTCAAGTTCTAACTTTCTTCCTTCACCTCCGACCTTTTTTTTTTCGTTTATTTATCTTGTTTATATTTTCTCTAAAATCATTTTCTATCATCATACTAATATATTATATAATCATATGAATATCATATCTATAAAATCATGATATCATAATTTTAAACTTGAAAAAGCCAATTTTGTCCCCAATAAAATAAATATTATAAAATTAATAAATAGTACAAAATTATCAAAAAGAAAAATTTCTCTGAAATTTTTATTTATTTATAGGAAGAATTTCAACTTAATTTCATCAAACCTCATATTCTTTACTATTAGCAACTTAGGCTAATTTTAATTTTGAGCTTTAAATAAAAGAGAAAGAAGTTCTTCAAATTATAAATCATATAATTATTTAATATAAGAATTGAATATTAGCCATATGAAATATTTATCTGATCGAAGTTAAAAGCAAAAATGTTGATCTCCTAACGATGAAAGTTTGAAATTTTAAAGACCTAATATAATTCGACAAATTACTTTATCAAAGTAATGAAAGAAGTTAGTACCTAACCTTTTATACCTTATATACCTAACTTATACCCATCCTCTCTCTCTCTCTCTCTCTCTCTCTTACACTCTTTAATTTTGATAAGATTCATTGTTGCATTAATCATTAATATTAATTCAAAAATCAAATTGAATTTAATTGCAAAGATTAAAGTTGAAATTTTTTGAAAAATAACAAATTCAAAAAAACTAAAAGTTGAATTATTAAAAGATTTTCCAATGATTTAAAATAAATTCCATTTGATGCGTATGCTATGATAGAAAAATTGGATGAAAATGATAAATGAAGGAATCTGTTAATGGCCTAAGGGCAAAGGACCTGTTTCGCATCATTGCCCCAATATGAAATTTTAATTCAATTTGATAACTTAAAGAATTCCAGAAAAGCACATTAAGAATTATTTCATAACTAATTTTATAAATGAATTTTTCCTATTATTAAATTTTATCACAACAAAAGGTTTGTCTTTTTTTCTTAATTAGAAAAAAATTTTCAAAATTTTAGAAAATATTTTCAGGCTTTTTTTAATAAGCTAAATAATTTTAATTAAATTAATAAATTAAATTGTTTAATTGATAAGCTTTAATTGCAAAGAAAAAAAAAAGCAAAAGTAGCATGTATAGTATTTTATTAGAATGTTAAGATTCTGAATTTGATAAATGAGAAGTCAATGAATAACTTAATAATTCATAGCTTCTTCTAGAATTAAAAGCTAAAAGAAGAAGAAAGCAAGAAGATAAAATAAATAAATTAAATCAAATCTCTCTCTCTCTCTCTCTCTCTTTCTCTCTCTCTCTTTCCAAGGGATTTGATCTGATAGAATTTGAAATCATAGAAGAATTAAATGATGAAGATTGCATGCTGAAAGCAAAATGGCTACTCATCGATGACCAGAAGAAAGTATCATTGTGAATTTTACTAGCTACAAATTTGCATATTGACCACTTTAGCTTCTAATTTCATTCTTCAAGATTATCATGAGGAATGATATGCCATAGCTTATCAATGATAAACTTATCACTGATATTTTAGCTAATTTCTTTCTTTCTTTTTTGCATTTATTCATAATTAATTTCAAGAGTTTTATATTTTAACGAATACTTTTAGTTTTGAGAAATCATGATGATTATGATGATTGATTTTGAGAAATCATGATTATGATTAATTGATTAATTGACTGATTGAATGGGAAATTTTGATGATTATTTTGAAAATTGGAATTTTCAATGGGGAAAAATCAATCTGGCGGAATTTGATGATTTTATGGCAAATGAAGTAAATGAAGCATTTCTAATGGTGAAGTGATTTTGTGAAATGAAAGTTGCGGACAAATATCGAAACATTAATGCATTCTCTCTCTTTCCCTCTCTCTTTCTCTCTCTCTTTCTCTCTCTTCCTAAATTTTTTTGTCATATAAAAAGCTTATGGAAAAAGAATGCAAGAAAGGCATAAAAAAAAGCGGAGATAAACTTTAAGAGAGTGATGATTTAACAGCTTAAAAAGTTAAATTATATTATTCAAGTCATAAAATAAAATCATACTATTTACTTTTTCCTCTCTCTCTCTCTCTCTTTCTCTTTACTTTTCTCTCCTCATTCTCTTTTATTTTATTCTCCACCTTTCAATAATATATCAATCTTATCAGTAAACATTTTTTATGCGTAGCAAATGATAATAATTATCCACTCTTTATCACCTCTTCACTCTTTTCCACACAAAAAATTTTCTCATTACTTACCTCTACCTGTGATAATATCAAGTTGAATTTTGTACAGAAAACGATGAATGAAGTCTTTTTGGTGATGTATGAATAAAGATAAAAATAAAATATAAAAAAGTTTTTGCTTAGAATAATCACTTAGAATGAAATTGAGTAAAGTTTAAACTTTCGAAAGGTTAACTTATAATTTAGTTTATATTTAATTTATAATTTAGTTTATTATAATTTAGTTAATTTATAAATTATAATTTAGGTATAAATAACAATAGCGAATACAATAACTTAGGTATAAATAACAATAGCGAATACAATAACTTAGATATAAATGTAACAGTAGCAAATACAATAACAAGTACAAAAGAAATAGAAAGAGATGATTTATTAGTTTGTTTTCATTCATAAATTTATCATTTTGATAATTGTATGATAAATTTGATAAAGGAGAAATTAAATTATTATAATTTATTAATAGATACTTTACAGCTAAATTAGAATAAAATAAAAGTTAATTTTATTTTAAATGAGTTATTCGTTTTCTTTCACACTATAATTTAATATTTAGGTTATTAGCTACTACTACTACTATTACTGCTACTACTACTACCTAAATTTACTACTACTAACCTTTACTCTTTTTACATTTTCAAATCCATTCAGTAAATCAAAATGAAAGTTTATTAGATTTGATGATAGGCATCGAATAAATGAATTGTTTCCTCGCAGAATTCTATCCATTTAGCTAAATGAAATGCTTTTCACTAATTTGAATTACAAAGTATGCATTTTAGACGAGAAAATTCAAATTTTATGAACTGCTATAAATGATTTTTACTTATATAAGTAATTATAAGAATTAAAAAGTAATGATAAGTAATTTACCTATAGCATATGCAAATAATAATTTACTAACAAATACTTTATAATTAAATTAGAATAAAGTAAAACTTAATTTTAATTAGAAAAATATTCATAGTTTAAGTAACAAGTTTAGAATTATACAGTAATGATAACAGAAATTGATTGAAAAGCGAAAATACAGAAAAGCGATAATCGTGATAATTCCAAATGTAAAGAAATAATAATGATAATCGTGATAATCATGATAATTCTAAGTGTGATAAGTGTGGATTAAAATTAAAATACTGAAAACTGAAATTATTAATAAAATTGAGATAAAAGGATTAAATTGAAAATCAATGAAGTATTCTATTATATGGAATAATTAATGAAATTAAGACAAAAGGATTAAATTAAATAATCAATGAAATAGCATATTGAAGTTAATATAATACACAATCAGTGCTGAAAAGAAAACAATCAATCACTCGTATATTTCATTAAGTGAAATTTGCACTTTTGTAATAAACAATAAATCATATCAGTATTGATTAGTTTCATAAATTAGTACGGTGATATAGTTTGATAAATAGGTGATATAGTTTGATAAGTAGGTGATATAGTTTGATAAATAGGTTATGTGGATAAGTAGGTGATATAAAAGTAGGTGATATAGATAAGTAGGTGATATAGTTTGATAAGTAGGTGATATAGTTTGATAAATAGGTGATATAGATAAGTAGGTGATATAGATAAGTAGGTGATATAGTTTGATAAGTAGGTGATATAGTTTGATAAATAGGTTATGTAGATAAGTAGGCGATATAGATAAGTAGGTGATATAGTTTGATAAGTAGGTGATATAGTTTGATAAGTAGGTGATATAGTTTGATAAATAGGTTATGTAGATAAGTAGGTGATATAGATAAGTAGGTGATATAGTTTGTTAAGTAGGTGATATAGTTACCTTGTAATAAACAATAAATCATATATCAGTATAGATTAGATTATAAATTAGTACGATAATATAGTTTGATAAGTGGGTGATATAGTTTGATAAGTAGGTGATATAGTTTGATAAGTAGATGATATAGTTTGATAAGTAAGTGATATAGTTATTTTACAATTATGCATTTTGTCCAACGAAAATTTTTTCAATTTTTCAATTTAGCTAACACCAATAAATCATTTATAACAATAAATGAAAAAAAAAGTAAACTTGGATAAATTCAACGATAAAAACTTAAAACTAAAATGAAATATTACTATAACTTAAATAATTAATATTATAATTATCATATGAATAATCATAAGAAATGAATGTGGAAAGTAAATTTCCATGAAATAAGAACAGTTAAGCTATACTGCTGATTCATTTAATTATGCATGTGAAATTTAAAGATGAAAGATCGAACGATCTTCTGGAAAATTGACTGAGTGCTTGAAGTTTAACAAATATGATTGACATTTCGTTTACAGTTTTTTTTTATTAACTTAGCTGACTCATACAAATATTCAATTTCACTTTTTTTAAATGGAAAAAAGAAAACATTAAAATTTTAAATTTAAAACTTAAAAAGAAAATGGAATAAAATTTAAATGTTTGTTAAAAAGTTGAAAATATCCATTAAAAATAGAAATAATTTC
Source organism: Cruorifilaria tuberocauda (assembly GCA_013365365.1). Lineage (NCBI taxonomy): Eukaryota > Metazoa > Nematoda > Chromadorea > Rhabditida > Onchocercidae > Cruorifilaria > Cruorifilaria tuberocauda. The sequence goes on from JABVXU010000598.1 coordinate 24,413, forward strand.
ATGCAACCTTCATGATAAATAATTATAAATTGAATGATGGCGCGGTTAGCGCGATAAAAGCGCTTTATTGAGGGAGGAGGACGAATTGAGTGAAGGTCAATTGTATGAAATTAAATTCATTCTATGCAAACATATTTTTAGCTTATATTTATATCATTTAACATTTCCTATTTAAGTATAAAATTAATTAATTAAATTTTCTTCTTCTCTGTGTTTTAAGTACTTTTGTACTTTTGTAGTAATTTGTAGTACCGACAAATTTCACCTAAATGAAACAATAATAGATGCATGTGATCAACGATATTTTACATCATTTAACAATTTTTCCATTCATTTCCTATTTACTATTTACTAATTAATCTAATTTAAGTATAAATTAATTAATTAATTTTTCGTCTTCTTTCGGTTTTAAGTACTTTTGTACTTTTGTAGTGACTTTGTATAAATTTGATCTAAATGAAACAATCATGATGAATCATAATGGATATGATTTAAGTCAATATAATGTGATGTTTACTTTAATTTTCCACCGGAATGAAATGATAAAGGAGGAATTAAAATGAAAGTAATAGAATAATATGTCAATACTGGAAATGATATGATAAAGTTAATAGTTAACTTTCTAGAATCATTCTATATCTCAAGATTACTCTTTATCATTATCATTCTCTATATTGGAACAAAATTTTCCATTAATTCCTTGCTAATTACTAAAAATAACTTTTTAAATATAATTAAGCTAACTATAAAAAAAATAAATATTTATCAATCCAAGTTTAAAATACTCTAAACTTTGTTGAAAGCATGTGCATAGCTAAGCTAAGAGATAGAAAGCAAAAGAGATCCGCTTAATGAATTTATTAATGAATATTAACATGCATAATGCATAATGCATATAAACAGGTAAAGCATAAAGCGTTCCTAATTAAATCTTAAGCAATTACTGGACAGGTGTCTAATTCTGAGACAATGATTAATTTATTACAAAAACGAGAATTCAGTTGATGATAAATGGAATATGGGAGCAGTTAATTCACTTGACATTCAGGAAACGGAAATAGAGAAGGCATGTAAGAAGCTGGGCCTGAAAAGAACCGGAAAGCAAATCGGAATAATAGAAGAATAGGATAGGGCGGAAATAGGAAAGATAATTAACTGACACGTTTACAGGTAAGCTAAATCGACAATTAGCTTAGAGAGGTGCACAAGCTTGCAAATCTTTTAGTTGCATTTTATAAAGTGAAGCTAATAATGCCCACCTGCATGTATGTATATTACCGTTAATTAATTAATTAAGCCCGTGGGAATTTATGCAAATTTGAAATTAAATTAAATTTGAAATTACACAATCAATCTATTGCTTCTTGTTTTATTTCAACATCTTATTATCAACAAATAAAATTTGATTTCTTCAATTGTTTTTTCACCGATTTATATTTCCAGAATTATAATTATTATCCGGTTAATGGAAACCGGAAATTATCCATTCCTGATACTGATGGAACAAGTAGAAATTATATCCATTGCTGACATAAATAGTACTAATTAAAACTTAACTAAAATTAACTTAAATTAATTGAAACCTGATTGAAATTAAAATAGTACTAATTAATTGCTATTAGCATTTTTCATTTGTATCATGAAAAGGTGCAAACAAAACTAATTATAATTAACATCTCCTATATAGGTATTTTAGATAATTTAAAATTTGCAAATTTAATTTGAATAAATAATGAATGCTATTGAATAGGAAAAAGGGTTAATCGGAATTTATTTACTAAAAAATAAATAACTTAATTTACTACTTGAAAAGCAAAATATTCTTTACTAAATAAATAAATAAGTAAATAAATAATTAAATTTACTGATTTGAAAAGCAAAATATTCTCTTATCGAATCATTTAATATCTGTTCATTTCTTCAAATGAAATTTCATTTCATCGAAAATTTCATTTCAAATCTAACTTCAACCAATTGACTGAATGAATGAGAAGTTAAGCTTACAAGTTATCTTACTGTTATTAAATTTGCTTAAAAATGAAAAAATTATCAATAGCTATTTTATCTTTTATCACAATTCTCTTATCAACAATTATCATTATCAATCATTTCATGATTTTTTTTACTTTATCTCTTTAAATCTGTATTGCATTATTTTCTTTTTTTCTCTCTCTCTCTCTCTCTCTCATGCATTTATTAAAATTTGATTTTCAATTAAAAATTTCTAAAAAACTTTCGTATCGTTTATTTTTTAGCTTCAAAAACTACAAATAGAACTTCATTCATTCAGCGTAAATAATGATAAACATTTTATTTACTTATGCTTGAGTAAAAAATATTTTAAAATTTATAAAATTGCTATCAATATAATCATTTTTTATCACTAGTTCATGCTAATCGTTATCATTGTAATCATGCATTATCATTTATTTAATTAAATTTACTTACTAACGCATGCTTAAGTACTTAATCGTTTCTATTGTTGAATAAAATCAGACAGATTTAAATTGAGTTTAAATTAGAAAAAGTAACTTTATGTAAATGGAAAAATAGAAAGTTATAAATAGAAATTAAAAAAAAATAGAAAGTTCTGAAATTAGCAATTTTATTGTCTTTTTGAAATAAAATTTAACAAAGCAATGAAAGTTATAAACAGGTTTCTAGGTATTTTAAGTATAATTTATAAAGTTAAAAACAAATTTAGTTAGATATATTCTTTTTGTAAAGAATTAAAAATTATACTTTTAAAGATTTTAAATTAAATTTAAATTGGCGAGAAAGAAACTTTATGGAGGAGGAAAATTAAAAAAGTTCTAAAATTACACAATTTATTATCTTTTTGAGATAGAATTTAACAACGCAATGAAAAATTCGGAAAAAAGAAATAAAAAAGATAATTGAAATAAAAAAAAAGCCGTAAATTTGCATTTTTCAATCTAAAAATTAAATCTAAACTTTTCAACTTTTCGGCTACTCTCGAAATCTAAACTTTTCAACTTTTCGGCTACTCTCGAAATCTAAACTTTTCAACTTTTCGTCTACTCTCGAAATCTAAACTTTTCAACTTTTCAGCTAATCTCGAAATCTAAACTTTTCAGCTTTTCAGCTACTCTCGAAATCTAAACTTTTCAACTTTTCAGCTAATCTCGAAATCTAAAAATACAAAAGGAACAAAGTGTCGAAATACCTAAATGATATCAATGATAAAAATGATAAAAATGATAAATGAGAAAAATGTATGAAATCATTTCCATTGAATCAATTGAAATTCAATACTTTCAAAATGAAAATCCATTTTTGTATTCTGTACTGTAATGATAATGGAAATGCATGATAAGAATATTTTATCAATTTATTTTCTCTTTTTTGTTTTTTTCCAGCGAATGAATTTTATACAGTAAAGAAATGACTTTATTGAATTGCTTTTTTAGAGTGATACTGTTTATCAGTTTATCAGTTTATCAATCTTTGATAACATAAAATGATTTATCCATATATCATCATTAATTTCTATGAGATAGAATTTTCGTCCTTAAATTTTTAGTGATTTTCAATATTTTCGATAATTAATACCTCCTATTATCAATGATATAAACCACTAATTGATAATGAAAATTATCACACTACGGTATAAATCTTAAATTTCAAGATTTTGTAAATTATACTTAAATTTCAAGATTCTGTAAATTATACTTAAATTTCAAGATTCTGTAAATTATACTTAAATTTCAAGAATTAAGATTATCACAAATAAGCTTTAGATCAACTAACGCTTTTTCCTTTGTTAGATTTTATTAATTATTTTAAGTTATTACTTTGTGGATGAATAAATTGAACAGAAGGTTATGATTGCTATTTCAAAATTAAATTATTGGCAAACTTGAAAGAGAGAGAGAGAGAGAGAGAGAGAGAGAGAGAAGTGGAACAGACGTAATAAGCCGAGTTAAGGACGTGATATATATATATATATATATATATATAATATATGCTAATTTGTTCAAAGTGTCTTATACCAATTAACTACTTATGCTAATAAGAGTATGGTTCTGCGAGGTCATCCCGATCGTTTCCATAAATCACTTCAAATATTATCATCTAAACAATGCGGTAAATTTACTTTTATCTGTAAGTCATACTGAAATTTTAAGATTGACAATTTTGAAATGAAATGAAATTTAAGTATAAGATAAGAATAGAAAGGGAAAAGATGAAATTGTTTAATTTTGTAAATTTTAAAATTTTAAATATTTAATTAAAAAAAAATAAAATAACTGAAATTCAATCAGAAAAGATGAAATTGTTTAATTTCGTAAATTTAAAAATTTTTAAATATTTAATTAAAAAAAAATAAAATAACTGAAATTCAACCACGAGTGAGTATTATTCGACTGATATAATTTCCATTAGAATAAACAGCAACCTTGTAAATAAATTACTTAACAAATTAACAATAAACAAACTGCTGCCTACAATTTATAATCGCTATAACTATAATTAAATAAAATTTGAATTAAACAATTTTTACAATTAAATCTTTTATAAATGAGCTATTAGTTAGTAGCTAATCAATTCTTCAAACAATACTCTTTATTTCCATGATAATACAACTAAACAATAGCCTTTATCCCCTCGGATAAATTCACTTAACTCTTTCATGCATTTTCAAATTTGTAAAACAAAAAGTAAAAAAATTCAATTAAAATGTTAGCATTTCGAAACTAAATTTCGAAAAAAAAGTTCACCGAAGATAAGTTTGAAAAATTGAAAAAAAAAAAGAAAAGTTGCATTTTTCATCCATCAACTATTATCCGTTGGGAGATTACTTTTCTTTCCTTTTTTTTTTTATTTTTCTTTCTTTTCAATTTTTGCTGCATTTTAATTATTTTAAAAAAAAAGAAAAACAAATTTTTTCAGTTTTTCAATTTTTTTTTCTTAGCCTAAACTATAAATTTCGTAAAGGAAAGAAAAGAAAGAAAAGAGAAAAGGAAAGAATTTCGTTTCATTTTTATTTTTATTTAATCATTTCAAAAATAAAGTATAATTTACATTCATAAAAATCTTTTAATACTCTGTAATTTAACATTTTTTTTCCTTTCTTAAATTATTCAAAATTATAACTTTCATCAAATTTGAATTAAACAATTTTTTCAATTAAAATCTTCCTATCAAACAAATTACATATATCAAATTCAATTCCTGAAATATTTTCAATGAAAAAATAATCAATTTAGAAAAAAAAATCGATTATCGATTATCAATTTTCTCAAATAAATTATATTAGCTAAAATTATTTCATTAAATAATCGATTTTTTCAATTTTTTCTCGTTTCTTCTTGTACTATATTTTCTTCATTTCTTATTATTTTATAAATAATTTTAACTGATATGACTTATTTGAGAAAATCGATAATCGATAATCGATTTTTTCTTTTTATTTTCCTCCTCAATAATAATGTTTTATAGTAATTGAAAGAAGCTCTTTTGCTCATTTCGTGATAAGTAAGTTTTTATATATTTACAAAAGTAATGATATACTATGGTAAGTTAGCAAATAACTTTTATGATTTGTCAAAGGTAGAAATAACTTTAGGCTAAATGAATGCGGAACGGTAGAAAGTGTTAATCCTCCTACGTCTAAGTTAAATAGAAAAATGAAATTAGAAGAAGCTAGTTATATGGTTCACTGCAAAAATGTAAACAAACGAATGAACAAATAGGCTAATAAGTAAACTTACTGGTAGATTGGTTACTGTACAGTAAAGAACTGATAGAATAAATCAACAGTATCAGAAATGATATTGTCAATTTACTTTTTAAAGTTATTTGAGAATTAATAGTCAGAATTTAATATAAATTAAGTTACTTAAAATTTTTTTCACTTATTTCAAACTGAAAATTTAAAATAGTTTTGTAAGTATAAAATTTTTTTCATATAGTAAAATATTTTTTTCCAACAAAAAAAACCATTTTAAATTATACTTCTATGAAGTAAAATTTGAAGAGTAAAAAATAAAAAATTAAAAACTTTCATGCATTCTTTTTTCATTTTACATAAAAAAGAATACAATTTTTGATTAAAAATATATTAAATAATATGGGAAGTATGGGAAGATCTCTTTTATGTGATAATTATTTTATATATCAAATGATATGATAAGTACAAGTTCTTTTATACAGTACATATGATAACTACTTAACATATTAAGTGATATGATAAGTACACGAGATCTGTTTTATACAGTAATACGATAACTATTTTATATATTAAGTGATATCATAAGTATTGAATCTCTTTTGTACAGTAAATATGATAATTATTTAGTACATCAAGTGATAAGCACAAAAACTTTTTTCATACAGTAAATCTGATAATTATTCAATATGTTAAGTGATATGATAAATACAAGATCTCCTTACAGTAAACAAGATAATTATATTAAATGATAAGTAAAAGATCCCTTTTTTACAGTAATTTCGTACAGTAAATCTTTTCTCCGTTTTCAACAAAAAGATTATTTTAAATTCAATTTTAATTATTATCGTTAACATATTTTGTATCTAATCAAAATATCATTCTCAAATCTACCTTTTATGCTTTTTTTTTAAAATTAATTTTGTAATTTCTTGCTAAAATCTAAGCAAATAATTACATCCATTTAACATATTTTATCATTTAATATCAATTAAAGATATAATGTTATCAATAAACTTTTCAGGAATAATGTTACTTGATACCAATGACGTATACTAATTTTTAAATTAATTAAAATACCAATGAAATTTAATCAACCCAATACAACACACATACACACATACACACATACACACATACACACATACAAACATACACACATACACACATACACACATACACACATACACACATACACACACACATAAATGAATTAAAATATCGATAAAATCTTATTGACCTAATATACATATACACAATATTCGGAAAATGTGAGAAAGTAAATGGTAAAAATTTTGAAGAGAGAAATTGCAAAGTAAACATAAGAGGTCATCCCATCAACACTGGCGGTATATATGAAAAGAAGTAAAGGAGCAACACCTGTGATACTTGAGGTAATTAATTGTCTTCACAGACTACCTGACTTCTTTGAACTCATCAGAAACTTCTTCACCTTTCCATGCACTTCAGAGGTGAATTGAAGTAAGGATTGAGTGGAAGATGAAAAATAATGAATTTAATGAGTGAACATTGAATGCATGGACTCTGTCCACTCCTATCCTAATGACTCATAACGGACACACAGTTCAATCATATTACTTTTCATGCAAGTACATAATTTTTGATTTCACTATCATAGCTTATATTGATTAATACTAGCAAGTGGAACGGATCCGGAAAACTGATTTCAATGAGGAAGCAGATTAATCAATTGAATATAATGATCAAGTAAATTTACCAAACGATAGATGAAAGATTTGAAATGTTGGAATGAACCAATGTTGAAACGATATCAAGCATTAATATTGGCAAGATGAATATAGCTAGCTTACAATGAATGGATATTAAGCTTATGGAAGAGATAAGCTAAGCTTCTAATGAATGTCCAAAATTAACCATATAGTATCAATTTGTTGAAAACACTCGTAAATTTCTATAATGAATGAATAAAAAAATTTTTTTCTTTGCTAATTAATTCTTTCATTTATCTTCTTTCTTGAGATTTCTGCGAGAAAAGGAAAAAATAAATTGTGAAAATTGTTACTTAGCTTTCTTCCAACACTTTCTCGCATTTCATCTCCCTTGACAATAAAAATTTGCATAAATTTATTCAATTTATCCATCTATTCTTTCAAGTTATCAGCCGAAGAAAATTCTAATTAAAATATCTTTGATATTAATTTCATTTAAAGCTTAAGTTGAGATTTCTCAAAGTAAAGTTTTTATTTAAAGCTTAAGTTGAAATTTCTCGAAGTAAAGTTTTACAAAATTTAAAACAATAAAATAATAAAGTATAATGTTGTAAATGGTTTGAAGGAGAATGAAAGTAAATGAATGATTTCAGGAATTTCTTCTTGCTAAATTTGCTCCTAATTAAGATTAATTAGAAGTACAATAAGCAATTTCTCGTCCGAATTTCTAGAAGAAATTTCTTTGGGTTCTATTTTTTTTCCTCTTTTTTCCCTTATAAATTTAATTCATCAAATTCGTTATAAAATTTTAAATCTTATTTTGATAATTTTGGAAATTAACAGAAGAATAGTAAAGTAAGCTGAAAGTAAATTTATGAATTTGAATTGGAATGATGTAAAAGAAAGCTTAAAGTATTTTTTATACATCCTTCTATTACATTCAAAATTGTCGAATTAAACTGATAACCTTTTGACCTCTTTCAGGTCACTCACTGTTGTAATCCCCGATTGATAGTGCATTAAAAAAATGAATCATAAAAACAAAAATGGGAGAAAACACCAAAATGGCTATTGTTATCATTACTATTATTACTA
>JABVXU010000599.1:0-32879 GCA_013365365.1 Cruorifilaria tuberocauda
AAACAATAACTGCAAACAATTTAAAATATCTGAAGAAATCCATTTCTTTATTCATACTTCTTAATGACATTATGTGCAACACTCATGGAGTAAACTTTCACTAATGTGAAAGTAATGAACCGGTCCTGACCATAGCTTTCTATTCAATAAATGAGAAAGATTTATTAACTGTTAAACCTATGACAAATTTTTTCTTTAAACAATTCATTTTTCTGACTAAATGTTTGTACGTAAGTGATTAGCTCTACTCCACCACGTAACTGGTTCTTTATCTTTCTTTTTTATCAAACTGCGTAGCCTACAAACTACATTTTATAAATTCGTTTCAAACTAGAAAAAGGCTACTTACGTTTTTCTCCATACTTATTTTAATACTTTCCTATTTTTTATTATCAAACGGTGCCTCAAAATTGATGATGAGGAATTCCAATATCTATCATCAGTTTTTTGTCTTTAGTTCGTACAAATTATAATTTAAACTGATTACCAAATATGTTTTTGTTCAAATTCTATAGGATGGAACTATTCACAGACATCATCCCACATGTCATATACCATGATGATCTTACTTTCTTCTCCTCTTCAACTTTCAACATTAGATATTCTTTCTAATTCATGAATGGAAAAGAAAAAATTTAAGATTGCCAATGGTAATGTTTGCCCCTGCATCATTACCTAATCCAAAAATTGAAAAAAAATAAGTAATAAAGCACCTTTACAACTTTGTCGATTGTTTCCTTGCTATCACCTTGATGATCCTCATTCATCTGCTGAAAATGTACTCCTCGATCGATCATTATAAAAAAAAAGAAAACACCAAAAATTTTGTAGCCTATAAAAGGGAAGACGAAAATTTTCACACTCACGTCTTATAACATACCAATTTTCAATTAAACCATGAAAAGAAGAATGTCATTAGGTATCAACAAATTTGTACATTGATCAAACTCATTTATTTTACCGTGTGGTGCACCCTAACATCCATATATAGAAGTCGTTCGAACACGAACAAAAACAAATTTTAACGAAAGAACTAATTATTTAGACATTTATCATGTGAATCAACCAAGTACAAATATTTCCAATAAAACCAGTTCAATAGAGCTTCTCTTTGAATATCTCAAAATCAAAGCAGAAATTTGTAAAATGCATCAATAATTTCCCGTTCTGCACTATTCTTACTAGCAATATAGCTGGTATTCAAAAATCAAATCAATCAATCTCCTGGAATTTCTATCTATTCTAATTTAATTGCTAATTAAGTTCTTCCTAGTAATTAATAAATACAATAAATCGCAAGTTATAAATTACACCATCCGATGGCACTGAGATGATTCAATCCATAACACAGGAAGTAACTGATATTATCTATTTTATAGCGAAATTAGAAGGAATGGAAAGACCTGAAATTTTGTAATAGTTGTTACGAAATGAGAAAAATTGAGAAAATTATACCAGATAGAGAGAGAGAAATTAGAAGGAATTGAAAGATCTGAAATTTTGTAATAGTTGTTACGAAATGAGAAGAATGAGGAAAATTATACCAGGTAGAGAGAGATTAAATGCAAGAAGGCTAGGAAGAGAAGAGAGAAGAGGGGACAGGAGAGATGAAACACATCTAGCACTGACTCTGCTACTATCACTATCATTATTATTACTACTTACTACTATTACTACTACTACTAATGCTATTGCTAATGTTTAATACGTCAGTCTTTCATCTATGATTGGCCTCTCTTTCTTTTTCCTCTTTCCTCTCTTTCTCCCTCATTCTTACGATCACTAATATCTCTTTATCATTCACATAAACACTTATACACATATCCTTATGTTGATTTGTTGCTTAGCTTAATCAACGCATAATCTTTTTTCCTCATCTTTTTCACTTCTTCGACACTTTTTTTCACATCTTTTTCACTTCTTCGACACTTTTTTTTCTCTTTTTGTCAAATATATTTTGCCGAAGAAAAAAAATAAAATATGAATGTAGTGATTTCAAGAGAAGGAAGATGAAAGGTTACGGTTATTTAATTGATGACAAATTGATTTTTTAATTTTTTTCATAGCTTCAAAGTGGTAGGAGTGTTGCATTGATTGCAATTAGAGAGAACAGAACAGACAATGCAAGAATTTTGTAGTAGAAGCGCTCCTAAATAATTCATTTATTTTGTTAATTTTGATACTTATACTTGAAAATATATACTTATCGATCGGTTGGCAGATGTGCAAGTACCATGGAATTATGACAATCGCTGAATAAATGCAATTATTATAGGACAAAATTCTTACATATGAAAACATACGATAATGTAAATGAATTCCAAAAAAATTCATTATAAACCATCTTCGTTTAATTTTTTCACTGAAATTATACAATGCATCTAAGGGCAATGAACTGGACCGCTGAAGATCTCTCTCGTTTGATGTGGAGACCAAATTGCCCATCTGTCATTTGTTGATATCGATTATAGGACCATGTCACAGAGCACAATGTCTTCATTGCAGCCGTTCAAACAAGAAAAATGATTAATGTCATAATAAGCTATATCCCTCATCAAAATATTTGTATTATTCCATAGCCAATCATATTATGAAAGGAAGAAGTAGAATACAAATATTACAATAATCAATTTGTTTTCTCAGCCAATGGAAATTATTTTAAACAATAAAAAAGAAGGAAATGAAATATGATTGTTAAGATTGTCTGCCGAATTTCTAATTTAAATCGCAATGAATGAGGAAGAATTTGATTGTAAAGCAGATGTGGAAGAAGAAAGGGAAAGTTGGTTGTTGAAGAAGAGCAGATAGAACAAATGAACTTTGAAACATTGAACATTGCTCAGATCGGTTAGCAAATAATCAAATGATTATTATGATAAAGTCTTTCTGCGGAGCATATTTTGCCTATGGAATTTTGCTTCTTTCGATAGATTTCCGAACAGTAAAGAATATCAATCAGTTACGATGTTCGGAAATTTAAGATATTCAATGTGATTGATGATGGAAGGAAACAATGCAAATGTGTCTGTAATTTCCTTGTTTTATATCCATACATGCGTACATTTATCAGTGAATACAAAAGAAAATTAGAAAATTATAATTTTAGTGTTTTGTTCTCCAACTTTAATATCGATTAAATTTGTTTTTTTTTTTTGCTGATAAAACATATGATACACAGAGAAAAATTCATCCGATGTATCAATTATAATCCAATAAGTTCAAATATTGAAAGTAATACAAACGGAAGAGAATTCGTGTAATTTGTATTAAAAATCTGATACCATCTGTTTTTCCATAACTTTCTGTCCAATATCATTTATCCGAAAAATAGGGAAAGATTTTCCATTTTCCCACATCTTCTCACTCTACCACTTTTCGAAAATAATTTTAACTACAAGTCCCAATCTTGAAAAGTTCTTTGCAAATTAAAAAAAAAATGCAATTTACTGGAATAGTGAATAAATCAAATTCTATTTTGATGTTTTATACTGATACTGTGTGTCACTCCAGCTGACTTCCTGAAATAGTGATAAGATGATCACATTAAGTGAAGTGAAATATTAACATACTCAGATACAATAGAATGCACACGAACAGACTACGTTTTGATTACAACTGTGGAATCAATTGTAGATTCAGACAACCTTGAACAAAAGAATACGTGAAAATATTCATAGCGGCGAAAATATATTTTCTACAATAATTACTCCAGGTCATTTTGAAAGAAATGTTCGATCAATTTTAAAAAAAATTTTGTACGACTCAATCTGATCATATCATTGCTATATGACGAGTGAGCGAAAATCAAAATATGATCAAAATACAAATTGTTCCCAAAATTTATGAGCTAATACTTAATTGCACTACCTGCAACTACAATTTCAGACATACCAATAAACAGCAGAAATCTTGATAAAAAATTACATCATATCATACGCACTATGTCATCATATATATGCTATATCATAACCTAACACCATAAAATCGGATTTTGGTATTGGAATGGAAGTGACCTCCAGTAGTAACGAGCAAATTGATAGAATAAGGAACGACAGTATTAGACAATCTACAAATATAATAATGAGTTGGACTTCATAGTTTTTTTATACTGTGTTTATGATAAAGTTTTTGTATGTTAAACCTTTAGCCTTCCAGATATGCGATTTTATATGATTTGATGCGACACATTGTATCAAATTGATTCTGATTTTGTATTTTGTTAAATTGGTTTTACCGTCTATTAAAGCAAATCTAAAGATTTTATCTGCTGCTCTTAATTTTTCGTTCAGGAATATCGATTGATTTATAAAAAATGTCTTGTTATTTTAAATTGTAAATTGTGATTACACTGCTAAATTTTTTAGCTATTCGGGTAGGAATATTATTAATTTAAATAGAACATAAATGTTAAAAATATCTTAATTTTAATTGTTAATTAATTGAATTACGTTAATTAATTGAAGCTCTATATTCAATTGTTCTCGTTGAATCACTTACTAGAATGCTTCGTCAATTTTTTTTACCAGCAAGTAATAAGCCACAAACGATGCAAAATCTCCTATTTGCTCGACTGATTTTATATAATTCTCCAATAGCAATGGTTATAATTGAAGACATTCGATCTCTCTATTCTAATGTTGTAATTGAGATAAAGACCTGTTATTGCACCGTTCTTTTGTCGAATCTAATGCTTGCGACATTAATATATTTCGCCTCCTTTTCCTAAATGGTACCCTTTCGCTGATCACAATACATTATTGATAGCCTTCTTTAATCTTATAAAGCTCTAGATATTCCATTTTTCTCTTCCGTGGATTCAAGTCATTTAGATTTGGTAATTTTATTATCCTTTTGATATCTAATAAATCATCCTTCCTTATCTCAACTAGTTTCTAATGCACGATTGATATAAAACGAACAACAATCATAGCATTGGTTACACTCGTAGTTGGTCACGAATCTCCCCAATTTCCTTTAGTTGACATTGCTGGCTAAATCGCGGCTTCTGATCTTATTTTCGATCTTCCACTGATTTCCTTTCATCCACTGAATTGATAGTTGCCATTACCACTCCAACTACTATTGATGATGGTTCACTTAAACATGAATATATCTAGAATTCCTAATAAAATTGTATGAATTTTTCTAAATATTCATTAAAGCTTCTTATACACTCTCTTAACGTTGAGATTCCTCAAATCAACCATTTCGTTTTCCTATTTTACAGCAATTTTTGCTTTGTTAATTTCATCTCGATAACGCTATTTCCTTACGTTCTGTCATTACAGTGGTTGTTGATCCTTTTTCTTTTGTCAAGCCCTATTTGGCTAATTAATTCTTTATTTTATTATTTGTAATAAAAAAAGAACAATGTGATATGCAACAAAAAGGAACGCGGACAATAAGATGTATGTGGAAGATTTTTTCTTTTTTCCAGATAATATTTGATAAATTTTAGACCCCTAAACTTTCTACTCTAAAGAGAAAAAGAGAAAAAAAAAAAGAAACTACTTTAAAATTACCGAAATTAGGAGTGATGGTTAGAAAAGTGTTAGAATTACCTCTTATGGCTCTTACAATACTCTGCCAATTCGCTTTCATCACTTTCGCTTATTAATTTAAGTATTGAATTATTTCCTTAAAAACCAGTAAAATTATCTCCTTCCTTTAGATCTTTTAATAATTTAAATATTTTTTTTTCGTACGATTCAAATTTCTTCTCTCGTTCTTCGATTTAACGAACTTTCTGCCGAACCCCAGTCGGCTATTAATTATCTCCAATTCATTAATATATCTCGCGTTCTCATGGTTTTAACATTCTTTCTCCTATTTCACAATATTCGCACTATTGCTGACTTAGGAAATGCTCAAACGGTGTCACTAATTCAGTCGAAAAAGCCATGATTCTTTTTTGTTCCAAATTCGAACTTTTTCCATTGCTCATACACTAATCTTCCAACTCATTAAACAAGAGTCGTTCATTTTCATCAATCATTCATTTTAGAAAAACTTCAGTACTAGATAAAGAATATAAGCAGAATTAATTTAACTTTCACTGCACTCAATTTGCTTTTTCTTGTCAAAGCTCGTTTAGTCGATCTTTTTATACATCAAAGTCTTATTATTCTGTTGAATAACGCCATGAAACGATCTTAAAAACAGTAAGCCACTAGTTGTTGATGCTACAAACTAAATAATAGGACTTATCTCGCACCCCTTATTTTTATACCATCTTTGCCCTTTTCTTGTTCAACTATTCCAGTACCGCTATACCAGTTTGATTAACTTCCTTTGTTAAAATTTTTTTCGATTATATTTCCGCTAATTTTTGCTTCTTTTATGCATGCTATCTACAGAATATGAGCTCCATGCGCTGCTTTTACTACTTGATTATACAAACAGTGCGATAAAAGCAATCATTTGCACTATTTCCGATTCTACAACATAATTGTCTTAATTAATCCATTTCACTCTGCATTGTGGATGACATTGAAAAACAAAGGATTTCATCATCCAATCATTAACCCTTCTCTGTCATTAGCAATTAAAAACAGCAAGATTGATGAAAAACGGATTCAGTGAAATGGCAAGACTAATGTCTCGATAATAAAAGAATATATAAGTCCTCATCAAATGTACTGCCAGTAATAATCCCTTTGATATTTAGATGAATCTCTTCTCTGTCTCTATTCCTTTTCCATTGTATCAAAAAATTCAGTCTTCAGAAACGATTTTTCTTTCTTATCCTCTCTCTGTTTCCCTACCCGGAAAACTCACCATCCCTCCGTCCTCCTCTCATCCTTTAACCAGAAAAATCTCTCTTCATTCCATCACGAAAATCCAGCATTTCTATTCATTCCCCATTAACCGGAAAACCGAAATGTATAAATGAAAATATGCCGGAAGTGGAAGAAACAAGGCATCAATGCGTTATTTCCAATTAATCCAGATCTTCTCGTACCTGAACCTATCACAACTTACGTCCGAGACTTTCATTTGTTTCTATATCATTAACATATTACTCAAATTATCTCATATTTAGCAATTTCATATTTCTCTCTCATCTCTTACATTTCACGCTACCTAACCACAATTTATTTTGGAGTAATTTGATAAATTGTAATGTCTCTTCGTAAAAATTAGTTTCATCGCAAGACGTACGATTTCTACGGGATGCATGAGTTTCAGGAGTAGTTTATTTCCTGGTCGATTGAATCAGCCATGTAGTAACTCTATAAAGGTAACAATTCCGGGATAGGTAAAAATGGAGACGAGGAGATGGAGACGTCAGAATTATCAGTGGTTGGTATTATTAGTCTATGTATCAGTGCAATTAGCTATGATTTGCTGTAGCATTTCAATTTGTGCGATACGTTGTGTGGCTATGTCATAGATTATGATTTAAGCGTTTTTTTTTCCGGTTAGTAATTGACCGAATATTGAATTTGTAGATTTTGGCATAGCTAACGAGTGTATATGACTGCTCATCCGGTTGGTGTAAGTCCATTTCCTCAACCACCAGAATATGCTCGTCAGTATACGGATGCCAATGTAGCGAAGAAAAATGTATTACCACCGCCGGTTATACCATCTGAATTTACGGTTTTTGGCGAAGAATACAATTTTGAAGAGGTTTTCCAATCATTCGTTTATTTATCTCATTTTTTTTATTTTCTCCCAGATTTGGGATGTTATTTTCGATTTCCACAAGAAGTAAAAATTTTCAGAATGCAACTTTTTGTCCAATTAGTTTATAATTTTTCTTCATGAGTTGAGAATGCTTTTTGTTTAGCCAGTTATTATTATTCCGGCTGAGGAAATTTCCTGTTGAATCTTTATATTCTTTTTTCTCTTGATATTTTTGAAGTCCTATTAGGAAGGAAAATTTTTTGGACAAACGGAATTGGAATGGAATTCGCTTCTTTTCGAAATTTATTAAAATCAACTTTGCTCAAAAATTAAATATGTTACAGGAAATGATACGATCATTACAATCCCAAAAAATGCAACAATTATTTTCTAGTAATGGTGACTGGCGAAGTGAGTTAAAGAAATTAAACAGGAGCACGATTGCCGCGTTCCTTGATCTTCTTGATATTCTTATACGGTAAACTGATACTCCTTATCCTTTACCGAGAATTCGATTATATGGTTGCAGTAGAATTTGATTTTTCACTATGACATTGTATTTGAAATAATCAACAACAAAACGCTTAAATAGATTTCCGAACAACTAATATTAGCATAGGAAGGAAGCTTATATGTTTTTTGCTTTATTCTAACCTTAGCTGTAATGTTATTTTTAGATGTCCGAACCATCCAGAGCGTCTAGAAAAAATCAATAACTTGCGTCTTCTTTTCATCAATATGCATCATCTGATAAATGAATATCGGCCGGTGCAGGCACGGGACGCGTTGCAGTCGATGATGAAATTATTAATCAAAACCATTGAGGTATATTTCCTCCACAAAATTGCTGTTTCATCGTCTCGAAATTATTTCCAACGACTAGTTATAATTGTTGGGCCGCACTTGCTGATATATCTCAAGATTTTAGGAAGTTACGGATCGTTTTCGCACCTATCTAGCGATGGGTCATGAAGCATTAAACCAGGTTATAGATGAGGTACCTCCGGTGCTTTCAGCTTCTCCAATGCTTAATGCTGAGGTTTTTTTTATTTATTTGAATTTTATCCTTTGTGAGAAAATGACAGCCTTGATTATTAAAAATCACTGATCTATTTTTCAGAATCCCATTTCAAAAATTTTTGTTCTAGATTTTAAAATGTAGAATTATAGAATTGATTTTAGAAGTTTCCAGGATATGAATGTTGATAAGTTAGCGGAGCAGCGAGTTGGACTGGTGGAAGATGCTATTAGCAAACGAAAGAGTAGCTATGATGAAGCCCGAAAGACAGCTGTATCCAGGAGAGATGCTTGGAGAAGAGATATAATGCTTTGTGAATTTCTAGACAATATGAGTGATACAGATGTCGAAAGAAGATTATCTCCTTCCACAAGTAGAATTCAAATGGAATATTGATGTATGAAAACCTTCACTTATTTAGCTTAGGGTAAGAGAATTGAGTTTAAGAAATTTGCTGCAGACCATTACCCAGTTATTGAATGTTACTGAAACAATACAGTAGATGTCAAAAAAGCTATCACCATGCTTATATGTGGCTTATTCGATGTGTATTTCTTACAGTTGTAAACGATTATGTTAAATATATACATATGAAACTTATGGACCGTATAAATTATTTTACATCATATATGTTGCGGAGAAAATGTTGTAGCACAATGTTATAAAGAGTATTTCGCTATATATCTTCATTGAATTTGAATTTGAATAACATTGCTTTTCGAAATTTCATCTTATCTTTGTAGTTAATTGCGATAAAACTATTCCAAACGACATAATGCTTACATTATTTAATTTATTATTCGACTGAGCTAAATTGAAGTCGTATGTGGAAATATTTGTTGTTGTTCTCTCCAAAATGATTTCCGTACGAATGTTTTTATTGAGTATAAAAGGTGTGGAAGAATTGAACAGTGCACTTAACAATTTGGGCAAACTGTACCCATATGTATCGGGAAATGATTCGAAAAACATCGTTCTAAATATTGTATATTACAAAATGGGTAAACTATTATAATGTGTCAAGAAAATTAAAGTATAAATATGATTTCGTAGTCATATAGTTCTACAATTTGCAGAGTTTGAAAAATACACTGTAGTCGATAGTATTATTAGGAGAGAAAAAGTTATATGGACCAATTTCAAACATATTAAAGAAGGTTCGACGGATGTATGAGTTACTCGCTATGGCATATTTTTTTTAATAATTTCAAACTGACCAGTGATGCGGGAAATTTGACAGTTGCAACTATTTTATCGTCATATTTACTTTCTTTTTTTATCTGATGTTACGATTAGTCCCAAGAAATTATTTTCAGGATGCTTGAATCGAACAAACAATGTGGATCTGTTCACATTCCAACTCGAAATTCTCGCCATCTATTGCTATGTGCCGAATGTCATAAACGATTTCAAACAATGCAAGAATTATATTTACATTTGGAAGTATGCATTACTGAATCATTTGAAAATGAAGCGATGAATGTGTTTTCGAGTATGCCATCGCTCACAGAACCAACTACTGTTTTTGTGCCTACTACACATGCTGGAATCACAGCTAAAGTATGTCTTTTCTGTAAGGGTTCAAGAGAGATGAAAACTTTTAGAAAAAAATGTGAAGAATAGATAGATTCAATTTAATATGAACGGTGATACATTCTCAATTTTACGGTACTGGAGTTTTGTTGCGCAAATGATTTTTGGAGACGGATGCCAAGGCAAATAATAAGGGGCAAAAGCTAGACAGATAAGTCTTTTTTATGCCAAAATTGGAATATATTTCAAAATTTCAATTTAGTTAATTGTTAAATCTTTATATATGTTTATTTCGAACTAACTAATTTTTGTTCGCAGGGAGATGATCCTCCAGTTTTGGTACCCGAGACGGATGCTTCTCAGAGCTTTTCAAGACATTCAGAGACAAACATTTCACTTTCAGCGAAATATAAAGCAGAATGTTCTCAAGATAAAAAAACAGAAATAATGACAATGACAGAAACGTCAAAAACGCCTATTTCATTCATTTCTACTTCAGAATCGGAACAACGGTATTGGTTATTTGCTGAAAAATTCACATGCATAGTTTTTTAAGTTCAACTTTTTGGAAACTGGTTTCAAATATTTTATAAAGTAGCACTTTTCAAGGTTTGATTCGACAGAAATGGTTGATTTGAATCAACAAAAGTCAATATTTCAGATCCCATAAAATACCTTCTCAGTTAGAAAATGCGCAAATATTACAAAGTCCTAGTGGACTAAAGATTTATGTATCTATTGAAAGACAGTGTGGGCGAAGGAGTGATGGAGTTAGCAGTGGAAATGATGGCAGTGGTTATGAGTCTCAAGGTTATACTTAAAATTTTATAAAATAGAAGAGGTTACTTTTAAGGTGGATAGGTTACCTTTAAATAGCATGTGACACACGCCCATAAATTTTAAGAATTGTTAGACTGTTTTTAAATTGGTTTGATTGTGTAATGTGAGAATTTTTTTTGATTTTAGGATGATAATTACGAAAATGAATTTTAATTTAGGCGCACATAGTTCTAATGCAAGCAGTTCCAAAAGGAAAATAATTGGTGCATTGGCAAACGCCTACGACGATGACACTTATCGGCCGAAAATGGAATGTCCTACATGTGGTCTGATACTTTATAGGCATAATTTTGGTACACATTACCGGATACATACTGGTGAATTGCCTTTTGTTTGCACATATTGTCAAAAACGATTCCGAACAACATCCGCATTGAAAGTTCATATCAGGCAAGAAAATCTTCAGTCATCTCCAAAATTCGAAAAAATTACAGTGATATTTCTATAAAATTAAATATTTGTAAAAATATTTAACTTATCCTTAAGCAATAAACTAAATTCATTGCTGATTTTTTTCCAGAGCGCACACCGGTGAAAAGCCTTATTCATGCCCAAAATGTTCTTATTGCTGCATCACTAAGCGTAATCTTGATCGTCATATCATCAACAATCATGTTAGAGCAGGAGAAAGGCGAGGTGCATATATAAATTTTAAGACAAAGTTTCTGCTGAATTTCTGAGTGAAATGGAGGAAATGTCTTTTCGGAATTCTTTAACTTTGCCAGAACTTTGATTATCATCTGTTATGCATGATGTAAAATTAAAGAATCAAACCCAATGAGGAAAATGAAATAGAATATTTATGTTCTTGTCGGATATACCTGAAAGCTTTCCTTAAGGACCACGAGAACGAAGATCACGATATAGGAGAAATGAATATAGCGTTATCATTGATGATATTGAAATGAATACCGTTGAAGGAAGAGAAAAATTAGACCATCATTATGTTATTTCTCCAACAGAGATAGAAAATAGGAACATGGTAAATTTCTAATTTCAAAATTTATTGCTTTTTCAAAATGAATGAAATAAATTTTTTTTATTAATACTTAATAAGAATGGAACGGAATATGTTATTAAAATATTTCTCTAAAAATGAAAAGTAGTCTTTTGTAGGTTGATTCTGAAAAAAAGTGGTAAATTATTATCAACATTATTACAGGAGGAAGAGAAAGCAAATGACGAAATGGAAGGCGGCGATGTTAATAGACAATCAGTTGACATGCCCGTTCTTCCTTTACTTGCTTTATAGATATAAGAATTCAGACATTGCTCATAACGTGTGCTCAATTTATACGTATTCAGACATTTTTGTGTAGCAATAAAAATATTTCCCAACGTTTCACTTCATTTTCCTTTAGAAGTTGGAACCCATCAGTAATTTACTCATTACAATGAATCAACACGTTTCGTAGCAAAACTTGTTGTGTCGTATATGCTGATATCATTGATTGATTTTTTTTATTCTTTTTTAATTCTCTATGCTTTGTTATTATGTATATTGAATTTAATGAAACAATTTTTTTTTTTTCTGGAAATATATATATATATATCCAAATAGACTTCAATTTCATTTTGTTAGTAACTTCGTTTGGGATGATTTAAAGGAACTTCTTTGCCTGAAAATCATTTTGCATGGGCGATTTGAGTGGATTAGACAATAAAACAGATCGGTTATTGCAAGCATCACGAATTCGGCTAATAATGCGCGAATTGTCGCCATGTATTGCGAAGAAAGCTGCAGAATATCGCAGTGATCCCTCGAATTCGAAATCTCTGTTGGATGTTTTAGAACCGTAGGACTTTTGTTCCATTTATGTTCTTGGGTCGGTTGAGCCATGAACAGATAATCGAAAAGTTATTTTTATATTTTTTTTTTCTAAAACTTTTCGATCTTTTTATGCGTAAATTTAAGGAACATGCAGCTAGAGTTCGAAAGAGGATAATTGAATCTTTGCAGTACAGTACATTGTTGTTTTTCTTTTTGCAGTATTTGCCGTTGTTTTGGAAGCATTGTATTAGAAGCTGTATCTCTAGCGGATAACGGCAATGTTTATCTGCTCAAAGATCCCATTCATGATCGAAATATATATGAAGTAAGTTAGGGGGGATGAGAAGAAAAATTAGCTGCTCGGCCATGTAGGTTAAAGTTACAAGCTTGTACTTCTTAAATAAAAAGTTTTTTTGGATAAAATTCATGAACGTAAAAACAATAACACTTTGGGAAAGAATCAGTAAGTCACATTTTATCCATAATTTTGGCAAGTTACGTTTTTTGTATTCAGGTATCCGGAACACATTCCCAGTGTACATATACCTGTTTTCCAATGGTTAATTACTGCCAGTGTTCATATTTTCTCCAAGGAGGTATGCTAATTTATCAGTCGTTTATCTATTCAAAAACTGCGAAATTGTTGTGTACCTTATTTAAGATCGATTTTGATATCCTTTTTTTTGAAGATAAACAATAAGTCAAGAGAAGTTGACGAATTTTTGTAGGTAAGAAGAAATCAGACTTCCTACTACATAGTTTTAGCTCATTGTATTCAAGTGTAAATTCATTCAAACAACTGATTCTATTTAAAATGGAACAGGGCTTTAAAAAGTTTAACAATTTATAAAAAATTGTTTGTAATGAACGATGTGCAACTTTTTTTGCATTAGCATACATGCGTGACCAATAAAGCAATAATTACTATTTTACTAGTAAAGTAAATACTATTTTAATGTTTTACTATTATCGCAGATTAATAATATTCTTGTTGTAATGATTTTTGTTTTCAGTTATCAAACGACAGCGATCGTTTACGGTAAGTTGAATTACTTTTAAGTTTATCAATTTATTTTGTGAATGATTTATTATCAAACAGATGAAAGTAAAAACAAGATATAGTAAGGCTATGCTATTAAAAGTCATGTTTCTACAGATTGAACAGAATTAATGAAACTAATTCCACCATATTGTTTCAGCATTTCACTATGTATACGTGATTATTGTATGCATAATTATGTCAAGTATGAAAGTAATTGTTTTGTTAAATATTCATTATCTTGTGTATTTCAGTTCTTTCGAAGCTTAAGTAGTTTTCAGCGAATAAAAAATTTTCTTATATTATGGTTGTGTTTACTGTAGTTTTTTCCTCAGTTTTTTATTAATCTCCTTTTTTTGTTTTCATTTCTGTTCTTCATTTAATGGTGACATTTTTATTTTTGTGTTTTAAAAAATGGGAGTTATATATGTACAAAAGAATTCCGGTATGCTAATTCAATTAACAGTAACTAATCTTCGGAATGAATTTGGTAGAACAGTTTCAACTTTGACATTATGAATCCTTTTGAAAAAGGGTGACATTCATCCATGTCCGTTATGCAGTCATGCTGGCGTTTCTAAAAGTGGGTTCCAATTTCTAGTAAAATGTAACATCGTAGTAGTTTATAAAAAATAAGAACATCTAGGAATATTGACAAACATACGAGAGTGCATCGAGATTATATGGTCAAGATATTTTGAAGTTTTTTCTACAACTTTGATGATATTTATCAAGTTTTGGGCAACGTTGTGAGGCTTAATATGAATATATGGATGTAGTAATATATATTTTTTAATAATTTTTTTACCAGTTTAGATTGAATATATCTATGCGTGCTTTATTTGTAGCCGAAAAAAATGATGCAGCGAAAAGCATTGCAGCAATATTATCACGTGGTACCTCTACACGACGTGATGGTCGTAGTCGCTTCAATAAAATTTATCAGTTTACTGCAAATATTGGACGTAAGTTATTTTTCATTCTTTTATAATCAGTCGATTGCTGTCACTGCTCAGATTATATCATATTATCAATGTATGTCATGTTTGATGATGTAATATTTTCTTAAACAATATAAGTTGTGTAAGTTCTCTTACTCTTATTTCAATATGCGACAGTGTTACATTTCAATTTTCACATCTATACTATCTTTTTATTCCTTTAGTTCTGTAAATAAATTGAAGTAGATATGTTAAAAAAACAAATGCATGAAAAACATGTCTTTCAAATTTTCTAAGTGAATAAAGTAAAAGAAAATAAGTGAAATAGGAAATAAGTAAATAAAGTAAAAGAACAAATATTAAATTAATTTAATATATACAAATTAATTCAGAAAACACCGGTTGTCATGTTGCAATGACAAGTGTTTCTGGCCATTTACTTCAACATGAATTCCCAGCATCTTTCAAAAATTGGATTGAAACTCCAATCAAGATGCTATTTGATGTAAATGTACAGAAAAATACTATTCCTGGAATGGAAGATATCAGAACTACACTAGTTGAAGAGATACGAAAATCTGATGTCAGTTTTAAATATGTTTCTATAAATATTTCTTGGTTTTATTTGTTGGAATAATTTTTGATTATAATTTTATCTCAAATATTTGTTTTATTGAAGATAGTTCGTTCTCGGATATTGATAATAATTTTAGTGATTGATGGAGAAGTTAACAATTTCTCATTAAAAAAGTTGAATATTTTGAAATGTAGAAATATTTATTTGTCGACCTCAATTTCCAAATATTTTATATTAATTTCTTTTATCACTGCAGCTGCTTGTCATCTGGACCGATTGTGATCGAGAAGGTGAAGCTATTGGAGCTGAAGTGGTATCTGTATGTACTGAAGTTAATCGGAACTTAGATGTTTATCGGGCTCGATTTTCTGAAATTACAAATACAGCTGTTAATCGTGCACTGAATAATTTGGTTAGATTGGATCAGCGACTAGTGGATGCTGTTGAATGTCGGTTCGTTGTTTTTAACTTATTTCAGATATAAATTTCTCTATTATTATTACTAAATCGCTCCAATTTGTTCACTCGCTGGCATTCATAAATGTGTTTTGATTCGTTTCAGTTCAGAATTGGATTTACGAATTGGTGCGGCATTTACGCGGTTGCAGACACTTCATTTAAGGTCTCTTTTTCTTTTCACTTGAATTTTGATGTTGCTTTGACTATTTGTAGTCACATGAGTATTTAAATACTTAATTTTGATGAACTCTAGGAATAATTTCGCTAATATATTTCGGGATAAGAGTGTCGTCAGTTATGGTTCATGTCAATTTCCAACATTAGGATTTATTGTGGAACGTTACCAAACCATCAAAGAGTTCATTTCGGAAACATTCTGGAAGATTTCTATGAAGCATGAGCGAGAAGATATTATGGTTGAGTTTGTTTGGGATCGTCAAAGACTTTTCGATCGTGATGTTGTCCAGGTCAATAAAAAAATTTCAATATTTTGTAATGTGAGCAATGGGGAAGAAATTCAAATTTAAATGATTAGTTTTATCTTCATAAAAATTAGAAGTTTGGCTTTTTTTGGACTCATTTACATATTTCAGTGATATATGATGTTTAGGTACTCCTAGACGATTGTGAGGAAGCAGGAGAAGCTCAAGTTTTATCTGTAGTGAAAAAGCCAAAGAATAAATGGAGGCCTGTTGCACTTGACACTATTGAACTTGAGAAATTAGCTGTTCGGAAGTTAAAATTGAGCGCCAAAGAGACAATGGTTGTGGCCGAACGATTATATAATAAAGGTATCAAATTATATATTCTCTAACATTTTTTTCATATGATGATTATCTAAATTTTGCATTGCATTCAAGCATTGGTTTACGTTTGTATCTGTAGAAACTTTTACAGGTTATATATCATACCCACGTACAGAAACAAATAAGTTTCCAAAAGACATAGATTTGAACATATATGTGCAACAACAAACAGTAAGTGGGGAATGGGGAGATTTCGCACAAGAGGTTAGTTTCAAATTCGTAGGTGATTCAGAATCTGTAATGTCCCAAGAGAGTTTGGAAACTAATCTTCTCAATTTTTATGATGATTTTTTTTATACTGAAAGGCTGATTTTCGTTTCAAGATTGCTGCACATGGTCCGAATCCGAGAAATGGTTCAAAAACCGATGAAGCACATCCTCCGATTCATCCATTAAAATTTGCTACAGCTAATGAATTAATCGGACTGGAATGGTCGCTCTACGAATTCATCGTGCGACATTTTCTAGCTTGCCTTTCTGTTGACGCAAAAGGGCAAGAGACTAAAGTGCAGGTAAACTGGCTCTATTGTTCCAGCCCAATCAGCTTTATTCTCTAATAAATTCTGAATGTTATATGTATTTCTTTAATCTGATTTTTCTAGGTTCGAGTGGGCAACGAATATTTTACGGCGTCAGGGCTTATAATTGAAGATTATGGCTATTTAAATGTTTATAAATATGACAAATGGGCGGATAAAATTCTGCCTTCTTATCACGAAAATGAATTAATCACCAATTATCAATTGCAAATGACAGAAGGACAAACGCAGCCACCTCAGTTGCTTAATGAAGGTACTATTATATGTCCTTGCATCCCTCTTCATTCTTTTTAGAAAAAGTGAATTATTTAATTTTTACGGAACTTGAGATTCGAATTCAGATTGCCATCTACTAGAATAATTTTAAGTTTTTATGAAATGATTTCCATTAACCGAGTATTTCCCGTATTTGTCATTGCAGCTGATTTGGTTGCTTTGATGGATAAATACGGTATTGGGACGGATGCAACTCATGCGGAGCATATCGAAACAATTAAAGCACGTCAATATGCCGCACTGAATGACGATGGACGATTCATTCCGGGCTATATTGGGTTAGCACTTGTCGATGGATATGATCGGATGGGTTATGCTATGAGCAAACCTCATATGCGTGCTAACTTGGAGTCTCAACTGAAACTTATTTGTCTTGGGCAAAGGTTAAATTTTTTTTCTTTTATTGTCATTTTCAACTTGTATTTTTTTTCGAGCACTTTAAACTTAGTAGTTTTCAAAGATTTATATAAAAGTTATTGTTGGGATTGATTTTTAATTGCATTCATCGAATATATTTGACTTTTTTTGTTTCAGATTTAGTAAACTAAAAGAATTTTATTTAATCAAAGTGGTAAAAGATGTTATTATGTATCCTCTTTTCATTTTTGAAATTTTAAGTTTAATAATGTCCAGAAAATTTGTAGGGGGAATCTTTCAGGAATAAAGATGACGTGCTAAAGGAACAGATCGCTAAATATAGAACAATATTTGAGAAAGCAGAGGATAACGTCCAAATGCTGTCAAATGCCTTGCGTCAGTATTTGAATCAGCGTGAAAATCTTCCTAGAGAAACAGTAGTGGAAAATGAGGAGGTGAATAACCCACAACTACCAAATAACGCACGTGTGGCGACTGGTCATACGTCTTCAACATTAAGAAATAATAATTCCACAAGACGTGGTAGAAGTGGCAAACCAGGAAGTCGTGATGTTAGCCTACCAACTTCCAAGACAGTTACTAATAAGGAACAATTGGCGACAACCAATATTAGTGACATCGAACTTCTTTCATGTATTTTTTTTATTCCTCTTAAACTTCTTAGGAATTCTATATTTCTAACACTTATAGTTTAAAAATTTTCCTGGTTAGTCTTAGAACATCCAGTTTTGATTTTTATTGCATTAAAATTATACGAATATAATTCTTCTTATGCTTATTATTGTCTGAAATTACGGCAAATACACTATATCTTAAATTATGAGGTTTAATGGAATATTCAAAAGCTTTATTTAGCTCTTTCTATACTGCATTCGAATAGTAGAACACGAGGTCGAACAAGGACGACTAGTGGTGCAGGTGGTGGTCGTGCTAGAGGTCGGGCTAGAACTGTGCAAGGACGACAATGTTCTTGTGGGCGAGCAGCGAAACGTCTTATTGTTAAAAAAGAGGTAATTTTCAAATTTTTAGTATGGAATTTGGTAAGGAACATAGTGAAGGGATTAGTAGTTCAGAAAAGATATATTCTGTCGCAACACGTCAAATTCTGAAATAGGGAACCATTCCAGTTTCGCGATGACTTGTTTAATCGTCTTGGCTTTATAAC
This sequence comes from Cruorifilaria tuberocauda, assembly GCA_013365365.1. Classification (NCBI taxonomy): domain Eukaryota; kingdom Metazoa; phylum Nematoda; class Chromadorea; order Rhabditida; family Onchocercidae; genus Cruorifilaria; species Cruorifilaria tuberocauda. The sequence continues at coordinate 18,972 of JABVXU010000599.1, forward strand.
GCCAAGAAAATAACTTCAAGATTCCACTATTTTTTAGGGTCCAAATCATGGCCGAACCTTCTGGACATGTCCAAAAGGTAGAGATGATCCTGACAAATGCAAATATTTCGAGTGGGAGGGATCCAGGAATAATGAACCATCATAAAAGTGCAATTATTTTTCATAAATTTAAGCATTTATTGCGCGATGTTGCCTGTACAATATTAAATGTTTTATTAAGTTCAAGTACTCCCGTTGATTTATGCAAATTTAATGTTCTTGGTTTTATTGTTTTTTACTCCCTTATGTTTAAATTTATTGTTTTACTGTTAATTGTTCTATTTATAAAAAATGCTTTAAATTTACAGTAGGGGATAAGATTTAGCTTCCCGAATGCTGTGGTAAATAAAATGAATCAGCAGTTTGCTTATTTCATGGGCGAATTTCGACTAGAAAAGCCTATTCTATTCTCACTTAGAATTAATTAGAGTGACACTCATCATTTGACGTCAGCATTTAAAGCATTTTAACATTATGTCAAGTATGATTATCAGAATTAAATAAAATGTTTAGGTGATAGTAGATGGCTGAGATCAAGATTGAGAGAAATTATTTAAGATGAAATAGACGAAAAATAATAAGAAATGAAAAATAAGAATTATAAAGCAAAGTAAGAGTGTCAACTTCTTTTTGTATGAAATTATTTGACGAAATCGATTTTGTCGTAGTAGCGTAATCGAAAATTGTTTCAGTGTCCGCACATTTTAGCAATATGGTTTGCAGAGCTGTTCGGAAAAGTAACAACGAGAACTGTTGGATCTCATACAATCTCATTGGCGATCAAGCATCTTTCAACACATATGCATGAATTCTACTGATTTTTTTTTTCATTTTAAATGTTTTTTATAAAGCTTGGTAAAACTTTAACCTCCAAAAATCAGTTAGATCTAGAATATAAGGAAAGTATATTTCTCTCTTAAAATTTTGGACCTATAATGATTGCACTTGTTATTGAAAAATAATATTATCTACTAAGAAAAAAAAGAACACTTTCACATTATTTTGTCATGTCTTTCTTTATATATTAAATTTTTTATTCTGTACCGTGAAAGAAATTAAGTAAAAAAAGAAAGAATAGTTGCGATGTTGGATTATGTGCATTTTATTACAATTAAATATCTTACAAATAGGAAATCTCACAAGTTTTTCGTAAAATAATACAACCGAAATTCAAAAGTTAACGTAAGGAATGTAGATATTCAAAGTTCATTCAAAAGTTATATCCGTTATGACTGACATAAAATAAATTTTGAGCTCAGATAATCTCTGTGTATCAATAGCTTTCCAAACAATACAATAGTAATCATAAATTAAAGTATGAAATTGTCCGATAATCTATTTCCTGATATGTGAGGAAATAAGATGGAACTTCCGCTTGGAAATCATTTTACCGTTTTCGTCTGCTTTTGTAATTTCGATTTGAAGGGTTTCGTTTCTCAGCCAATTCCATAGTTGATGAAATGTCTGAGCTAGGCTACAATATGTAGCGTGGGAGAAAGAATGAAAATTTATGCTAAGTTCTCCATATTTTGTTGGCATATTCCATGATCGAATCGTATAAAGTAAATGTTAATGCGACATCAAGACAAACACGACATAGCCGAGGTACAGTGCCCTTGTAAAATCTAAAATGACTGTATTTAAATGAAAATTTGTTCGCGCAGAAATATTTTTCATCCTTCGCTTTTATATAAAATACAGTGCTGTCACAAAAAGCTACCGTTAAGTTCAGAAGACATATTTTTTCAAACTTATGCCATTTCCAAATTTCTACCATTACTCAATCAAGAAATATCTGCCGCTCAAAATTACGATTACTCATTCTTCGATGGCATATTTTTACAATGAGACGATTAAACATGTTTTGAATTATTCAAGAACAACCTGCATTTAATTAAAACTTACGCGAAGAATCCTTCATCCTTTAGAATTTGATATGCACAGTTGATTGTATTCTTATATTTTTTGGCTTCCAAACCTTGCATCCTAGTTTTCACTACATCGATTGGTGTGTTACCGTACACAGAACATGCACCAGCAAATATACCAAATAACGCAGTAACTGGTTTACTAACCGTTTTCGAACTATCTCCTTCGCGATACCTGCCACCAATAATTTATTAGTTTTTTATAATTGAATAAATTCGAATAACTTATTCGAAATGATTCATTTTTAAAAATTTTAAACAAACGCGAAACTAATTTTAGCAGATATTTTTACCAATCTTTCAAAGTTTCCATCACAAAAAATCGAATTGCCTGGTTAGAACCTTGCTTTGCCATTGTGGCAGTAACACCTTGGTATAAGCCCTGCAACATATATAATCTTTGAGATGATTATTTTAAAGATTGGAATAGGAGAAAATAATATACCTATCAATTTATAAACTGTATGAAGGTAAAATGTTCACTAACTCGAAAACCCTCAGTTTGCAGAATTGTCTTCAAACCACCAAATAAACCTTTGAACTTTGGTTTAGCTAATTGCTGATCATGAATAAATTTCACTTTAATCGTTTCCATTGGTGTAACAGCAAATATCGCTTCCGAAAGACCTGCAAAAATCAATTTACTTTAATTTCATTAAAACCAAAAATTGACTGCAAACTTGACTGGTGCATTACCCAACATCTATCCAGAAAGGCATCAAGATACCGTTGAAATATCAATATAGATGCTTCTGAGATATATAAATCTTTCACCTGCACCAAAACCACAAAAGAGTCTCCACATCGGTGTAAGATTGCCATTAGAATCAACGGCATATTCCTTCAAAGTTTCAAATGTTCCAAACCTAAAAATGTCATTTGATTTCACTCTGGCACTATAACATACAACATATAAAACACGATGTTTAAAGTATGGAACTTCAAACACTGAAGTATTGAACTATAGAAGTAGAGATTCAACTATACCTAAATGCTGATTTTGGAATAGAACCGTAGATTAATATAGATAATCCGCGATATAATCCTAAAAACCCGTTGGTCTGAATCGTTTTCTTCACACAATCTACTGGACCCTGAAACAATTAAAGTCAAAATAACATCCGATTCTCGTATGAAAATTTACCTAATGAGAATCTCTACAAAAATTCAAGTTCTACAGTGCAGTCTTGGAAAACAGACGGAAATAATACATTATACTAGATCAAGAAAACAACCAAAAAAGAACTAACTTTATAAATTGGATGTGCTGAACGCTCATCTAATTGTAATTGGGTTTTAACGTATTCAGTTGGGAATGTGATACATATTTCGATACCACCAGTAAATCCACCAATAACAACACCCTTTACTGATTTGTCCGATGGTAAAAAACGACGGAAATCAGAAAACGATGAAAGTATTTGATTGTTTTCCGCGCTAAATGAATGGAAATATCCAGAAGATTTGCAAATAATTCGTAATTTTTCTTTTTGATAATGTTTCAAATGATTAAATATCTAATAATAAAACTGAAGCATTTTGCAAATTTTCTTATTCATCATTGCAAATGAAAGAATTCACGTGAGTAATCTTTAATTATGGAAAATTAGCGTGAATTAACAACAAATTAAAATTTTAATTTTAACCAACTATCTGCCAATGTTGGTGCCATCGGTTGTACTCATTTTCGCATCTGTTGGCTAATTTTGTCTTGTTCACTTTCGCAGAAATTTTTGCAATAATCCTGACACTGATGTAAAAAAACCGTTACCTTCCAGAAGTATGTTGATAGCAGCATACAAGCATATCATTAATTAATGAGAGAGCGTATCAAAGCTAAAACCAAGAATTTTCAACTTTAATGTTTCATTTAGTATTACTTTTTCAATCTTACTTGATTATAACGAATTAACGGAAACATAAGTGATAATTTTGTTCATAAAATATTAATTAATAAAATACAATAAAACGAAAAGTGCAGAAGAATGTCAAACATAAGAACATCTTTTCCGTTTTTTCAAAAAAATTGATAAGAAATGATGCAAAAAATATTGATAAGAGATGATATAGTAATACTGATAAGGGATGGATTAGTAATTTATGGAAAGGAACAAAAAAAATTACAGTTTAAGTAATTATTTGACTTTTAATAGTATACCGAAATTAAGTGCAATAACATAAAAAAAAAACAGAAAAAGGGGGAAAAAACAAGTCAATTAGCTGTAAGATTTAAACTTTCCCTTTCAAATTATCTAAATTTAATTAATTAATAAACTTCTAATAATTGATTACTAAAACTATAAATTCGTAAAAATTCTGATAGCTCTTTCTTTTGGGAGAAATAATTCCGGAATGAGTAAGAATGTACTATTTCCGGAATATACTTAAACTTAAGACCGCAATTTAAATTACCTCTCAACCATTTCGCTACAAACTTCAAGTAATAAGTCTTTGTGAAGTATTCCTGAATTATTTTTCCGTCTCTTCCTTTCCTTTCTCATTCTGCTTCTCTTCTTCTTCGCTTCTATATGCTTCGTTCCATCCTCTCCGATCCGATTTTTCCGTTTTTTTTAAATTCGAAAAATGTGAAACAGGACAGTCCGGAAATGACTGATTTTCTACTTTGACGTTCAGGAATTCTTTTTTACTATCTGCTTCACTTTCGATTAGTAAATATGAACGATCGAAGCAAAGTTCGGGAATTCGAAGAAATGGTCGAAATCAAAATGAGCTTAATGGGTTGATAGTTGTACTTACTGCAATTATCTTATCCATAATTATCTTTCTTAATTAAAAGGAAAAAACGAATCTCTAACTTCTCAATTTTGTTTTACAGATAAAATTGACATTCATTGATAGTCATGTAAATGATCAGTAGTATTGAGAATTGTAATACTTTATGATAAAATTGTTATCGTAGTAATACTGTAGTAAAAATAGTGTAATCATTATCATGACCTCAAAAGCTAAAGTAGAATGCCATTATTATTAACATTGAAGTCAATAATTTAGCAAAAAACTACAAAAAACCTACCATCACATAAAAATTAATATTTTAGCAAAAAATATAAAAGTTATTGAAAATAAATTTTCGCCATTAATATTACCGTAGTAATAAGATTAGAATACTGTAATATTCCATAATACAATACAAAATAACAATTTTAATTTAATCATAATTTCTTTAAATGTTAATTTTGCTTACATTAATTGTATTGCTTGTGGTATTGTAATATTTAAGTGAAGTGTCTTTATTTTAACTTTACCTGCTTACACATTCATTTGTTTACTTTTTGCATATGTCTGTTTACTATTTTCTTGTCCTGATTTAATTCAATCATAAAGTAATAGATGAAAATAAATTCAAGTTATATTTACCACTTTCATACATGTTATTATTATATTAAATATTACTAATAACATGTATCATGAAAAAATACGTGTGAAACATCATCTTGAAATATCTAATATTCAATTTCTTAAAATATTAAACTAGTTAAAAATAAATAAATGATAATTAAAAGTATTGTAATTAAATTTTTGATATCGCACACAATATTTCTGATGAAAATATATGATTAGATTAAGGAAAATTGAAAAATAAATCAAAAAATATGGAATAATTTGAAATTAAAAAAGAAAAATTAAATAGTTTGAAATGAAATAAGAATTTGATAATAAATTAAGTCAAAGAGAATATTTAATTGCTAGAAATAAAAAGAATGAAGTATAGATGTATGTTAGTTTTTTGTTAGTTGTTACTTTTTTATTATGAATAATTTCAGACATATTCTCATAAACGAAATTGAATATCGAATTAAAATAATGAAAGTAAAAATTGTTCAAATATTTTCTCATTGAAATTATTTCACGAATTCACGAAATAATAAAATAATGAAAATAATAGAAATGAAATAATGAAAATGAATCGATTTGTAACAAATGTGTTAATTAACGTTAATTATATTTAATGATTTTATCTCTATAAAATCCAATTTCAATAGATTGAATTGTTTATTTAAAAATTTCTTAAAATTATTCTAAATTCAGAGATAATCTCTGAATCTTTTATTTAATCAAATATTAAAACACTACAATTGATCTAATTAAATGATCAATTAAAATTTCTTTATTAATTAATTTAAATTGAATTAATAATATTACCTTCATTTATCTTCATTATCTCCAGTTTTTTATCTCTCATAACAGGTATACCATTTCGGCTTATGTATCATAAACTATATCTCACATGTGATATCTATCGTATCACTAGCATCTCATCGTATTTTATTTCCATCTATAATTCACATTACTTTATTACTATTCTAAAAGTTATACTTTCAAATTTTTAACTCTTACACTCTTCTATCTATACCTTTTATTCCGGAAATATAACTTTTTAAATTTCGCATTCACTTTTCTCAAATTCATTTTCACCAGTCGTAAATTGTAATAACTGCTAAAATGTACATCTGCATGTGTGTGCATGTATCTGGTATGTGTGTGTGTGTGTGTGTGTGTGTTGTATGTATGTATACGTGTATGTGTATAAGTGTGTGTGTGTGTGTGTGTGTGTGTATATATGCGTAGATGAGTTGTGAGTGTGTATCGTTATATTAATAAAGATTATTTTTAACTTGTCCAACCACCGAATCGTAAAGTTATACACCATGTTGTATATGTATATGTTTGTGTATGTGCGTGGATGTGCGTGTATGTGCGTGTATGTGTGTGCAGTGTGCGTGCGTGTGCATGCGTGTGTGTGTGTGTGTGTGTGTGCATGCGTCCTTGAAACTTATTGACTCATCGATAGTGGTTTAGGGAAGTAATAATGATGGTAATGAGTAAGTTTTGAGTTACGTTTTGCGTCATGTTGTTATCATTGTTGACGTGGCCGATTATCAACCTGTACTGATAATGTGAAAATTATCATTTGAACAAGGTAAACAGTGTGATGTGTATTGTCACTTATCACAGTCATTTATCAGAATCTACCGGTTTTTTTTTCATCTATCCGCATTAATTCCATTCCTCCTCCTCTTCATTCTCCTCTTTCTCTCCCTCTCTCTCCTCTATCAATTCCTGTTACGATAGGAACTGGTCATTATCATTTTTGTTTGTCATCATCATCATCGTTATTGTTATTATCATTATCATCATCATTATCATTATCATCGTTATCATTATCATCATTCCTTCCATCTTTTTATTTTGATATTGCACATTTCATACGATTAATTTGTTTCAGTTTAGATGAAAATTTATCTTTCATTTTCTTCTCGAATTAAAAAAAAAGATAGAGAGAGAGAGAGAGAGAGAGGAGAGAGAGAAAGAGAAATGAAAAGAAGGAAAAGGTGAAGAAGATAGAAGGATGAAAAGAAGAAACGATCTCTCTCTCTCTCTCTCTCTCTCTCTCTCTCTCTCTCTCTCTCTCTCTCTCTCTCTCTGTGTTTTTCTTTCTTTTAATAGAAAACAAGGAAGAAAAGAAAATGTTTTGGTATGAAATTAGTTGTTTTAATTTGGTAAATTTAATTTTTAATCGCTAAAATTAATGAGTAATATTTAATTAGAAGTGAAATTGAATGGCGAAGGTTGAAGTACAGATAAAAAGTTGCTTTTGTTGCGGTCTATCATTGGCTACTGTCCTCATTGCATTTTATACATTGGTAAGTTTTCTTTTATTTTAACATTTTTAGTTTTTAATTGAAACTTTCTTTCCAGATAATCTATCAAATGATGTTTGTTTGTTTGTTTGTTTGTTTGTTTTTTTCTTTTTTGGATTAATTAATTTACTGCTAGATAATTTCGATGAAACTGTTACAGAAGTAAATGAATTCTACGATAAATTACGGTAAGAAAGAAATAACTGTAAATTTATTAATGCTTTTTATTGTATAGCAATATTGATTGCATCAGGAATGTTATGGTATAATTGATAATTAATAGTAAACAGAATGGTAATTTAATTGATTTTTGATAATAAAATTATTAATTTTTATCTTTAAATATTCTTTTACTTGTATTTTCTTACTTAACTTTTAAGTTTTCTTTTTTTTTAAAAGAAGAATCGTAAAGCTTAAATTTAATTTAAATCGTTCAAGTTTACTCATTTTTTTCTTAAATCATGAAGCAGTATGATGAAGCATTTTTGTTATATTTTGCAAATACTCATAAAAGTTTATTACAATTTACTTATAAAAAAAATGAATTGAAAAGAATATTTATAAAACTGTTATATGTTATATTAATATTTAATTTAGCAAATTAATTTCGAATGTTGTACAGAATGAAAATTTAGGTAACTGCAAGAGAATATCTCAGAGCTGTAACCTTTCTCCCTCTTTTCCCCCGCCATTCGAGAAGTCATTGGCCTTACTTTAAATATGTCAAATGTTTCATTTCATTTTGTTCTAATTTCCTCTTAAATAATCTATTAAACTACGTTTTTTTTTGCTCCTTTTTCTTTTTTCAAAAATAAATTTATCATAATTACATTTATTATAATTATTTCTACAAAAAAACTGTTAAGTTTAAGTAAATAACAATTTAATTTAATTAGGTAAGTAGATAACAATATATAAAGATAATGATAACGAAATAAATTATTTTTACGTCTTTAATTGTATGCAAATATTATGATTGATTATGTAATTAAATTATTTTGGAATTAAATTAAATTGTTTTAAATCATAATTAAATTATTCTAATTTGCTAAATTTGGAAAATGGGAATGAGATTTTCAGCAATACTTTCCTTTTTTTCCAACAATAATTATATGAAAGTTTCATGATAAAATAATAATATTTAATTTATAAAGATTTTTTCGTTTAAAATTGTTAAGTTTTATTTTTTTCAGTAATACCATAAAATATTTACGGTACTTTTCATAATAGCAATAAAATCAGGCTAGCAAATATCATTTTAATATTATCAAATTTGTTTTTCTTTTTTTAATAAATTACGTTAAAACGAAAAGACAAGAATGAAGTTTCATTATTTTTAAAAAAAGAACGTGAAAAATATTGGAAATTGAAATTACAAAGGTTACTTTCGATTAACAATAAAAGTTTATTATGTAATCCATTTAAATTTTAGGTGAAGTTTAAAATCAAATATATTTCTTTTTTTTCGATTTATCATTTAAATTTATAGCAAATCAATTTTCATCATTCAGCACGTATTCATAATTGAAATATTAGAAATGAAGAAAAGGAAAAGAAATCGTTTTTTCTTTGAATGGAATATTTTGGAAATAAAATTTTGACTAGAAAAATTTTATTTGCTAATTTCCGTTCATTGATTAATTTTTCGTTCGTTTGTTTATTTCGTATTTCTGTTAACATTAAATTAATTTAAACTTTTAAGCGGAAGTTTAAAGTTGAACGTAATTTGTTTTTTTTTTTTTTAAGAGAACAGTGAAATTTATGAGACATCAATTTTTGTCATTTTTTTCAACGAACAAAATAAGATAAATGACTTAGAAAGAGAAGAATTTTTTGGTTTAATTTTGTCACTTTTCGTTTTTTTTTTTGTTTCCCCATTTATTTGCATGTTTTAGATTTTTAATTAAAATTTAATTGCAAAGGTATTTGTTTATTTTTGCAATAGAAAATATGCGAAGCAATCATTTTTCAAGTAAAATTTTCTTTTCTTGGAAATGATACAAAAGCATTTTCTTCAAATTTTTTTTTTTGGGAAATGAATTCAATCAAATTTATCGAATATACAATACTCTAAGTAATAATTTAACGAAAAACTTGTTCTCTCTAATATCATTATATAATAATTTATTACTTTAGCTAAACAAATTATATGATAATTTAATACTTTATCTTGATATTGTATGATAATTTAATGAATTTATTAATGAATTTCGTAATTTTCCAATAATGATTGTGAAAAGTTAATAAAGTTACTTCAAATCTTATTTCTTTATCTCTTGCTTTTTTTTTTAGTAGAACCAATCCGATAAATAAATGACGATAACTATGTACGTTTACTTAATTTATATAATTGTAATGAAATTCGATGAATTTATTGATTGATTTCCGATTTTATTGATAACATTATATATCATAGAATGTTGGAGAAATAAGTTGCTATGATAAAATTGATAACTGATATGATTTTTAATTTGCTACTTTATATTTTCTATATATTTCTTATATATATAATATATTAGATTTTATATTAATAATATTTGTTTTATCATTTTTTTTTCTCATTTTTTCACTTTCTTGATACTCTATGCTTTTTCTTTTTTTCTTTTTTTTGTTTCTCTTATAATAATTATTTTCAGGAAGTAAATCAATTTCAATTGTCAATACATTTTATCATCATTATCAGCATTGTTAACGTGTTCAAATTCCTCTTATCATTATCTTTATCGTATTATTTTTGTTATTATGATTTTTATCTTCTATCCGTTCCAGTTTTCATAGTATTTAATCGAAGGTTCATAATTGAAAGATGAAGTGATTTAAAAAATAAAAATGAATTCCTGTTTTTTTTTTTTTTTTTTTGAAAATTTAAGGTGCTTCAAAATAAAATAATTATTACTTTCTCAAATGCAATGTACATTGTTATCTTTTATCTTTCTTCTAGAAAGGTAAAATTAATCAGAAGGGAAGAAAAATACGAAGTAAATTATCATTTTGTTAAGAGTAGAAAAACTGAATTGAGTTTGCTAAAGCTTTTTTCAGAATTATTTTCTTCCTATATTTATATTTGTTTCATTGATTTTCTTTTTTCTTTACTTTTTTCAGAAATAAACAATAGGGAAAATTCAATTCAATTTTAATAATTAAAAGGATAAATCATTTCTTTGAAATTCAGATAATCAAATCAATCATTTTATTATAATTAGCTAATCTATAAGCTAATTAGCTAATGTTCTGTTATGAAAATATTCATCGTTATTATTACTTTACAATTGCTTTTGTATGAGTATTAAGCATCCTGAAATTATTCAAATTCTATAAATAAAAATGAAAAAGAGAAATTTCAGCTTTTATATTCATTGCTAACTGGATTAGCTAGTTGGGGTTTGTCAGATACGACAGCTAATGGTGACTCATCACATTATACAAATTGTAATTTGGAAGCTTTGGGTAAAGTACGACAAGGTAAATGATATCATGATTAGCAATCATTCTATCGTTCTTATCATAATGATTAATATTAATTCAATGAAATGAGATAGTGGTAATTAAGAAGTTTATCATTTTCAAATATTATCTCCAAGAGTGAATTAACTTATTTATGTGTAAGTAATATTAAATAAGAGTATGCATTAACAAAAGTAATCGAGAGTAAACAGGAAATAATATTATCTTGATTATAACAATTAATCAGGAATTATGTTAAAAATATAAGAAATTTTTTTTTATTCTTCGTTTTGAAATTTATTTGAATAATATTAAAATAATCATTTGAGCGATTAATAATAATTAAAGTTAATGATAGTAATTAATGATAGTTAAAGAAATACATTATTTTTTACATTCATATTTTAAGGTATTTTACTTTTTCATACTTTGATTATTACTTGAATTGCTTACAATTTAATCAATAATTTTTTTTAATTAAGTAAATGAAAAGAAAGCGAAAATTTCTTGTATCTTGTATTTTAAGCTTTCCTGATTTGAAATAATTGCCTGATGAAGCTAATTTAGATAATCGTAAGCTAACATTCAATCAAGGGACAACAACGGTTGTTGTCGAAGATTCCAGCTCATATCATTGCTCATTTGGTCTTTATATCGAAGAATTAATCTTTTCTTATACATGTTTGCTTCTTTTCTTTGTTTTATTCTATCAGAAATTAATTGAAAGTTTTTATTTAATTTACTTCAACTTTATGCAATAATGATTATTATGACGAATTATATTGATAATTAATCATGATTTTAATATTAAATTTCTTGATCAATCGAGATTAAAAAAAATTAATTTTAATTTTCGATAACATGCTTTATTTTTTTCAACAAATTAATTTAAAAAAGAATTTAAATTGTAATAATATATTTTATTATGGTGAAAATTATTCAATAAGCAGATTAAAAATTAATTTAAAATTGGAACAATAAATTACTTTGGTAAATTATTATTAATAGAGTTTTTACATTATTATATATCTCAACAGTGTGCAACACTGATTGTTATGAATAAATCATAATTTTAATATTAAAAGTTAATTTAAATTATTTTAATTGAATAAAACTGATTAAGGTATTAATGATTATTTCAGGGAGAAGATCAATACTTGTAATTGATATTATATTATATGTACTAATTGTAATTGCTAGTATACTATTGCTAATTGGTTTAGCATCATATGTAGAATGGTTATTACTACCATGGATTTTTTTTATGATCCTTGATATTATCAGAGGATTGATTACTGTTTTTTTCATCTTCTTCTATGCTCATGTAAGTTTTCATAATCTTTTCATTACAGTAATTTTTTTTTTATAATCATTCAATTAGTAATGCTAGTGATAGATGAATTTGTTTTGGTTGATATGATTCAATTTGATCCTAATAATATGAAAGACTAGTGATAATTTAACTTTTAACATTTTTAAATAATGATAATTTAAATTAACTATCTTCTTAGTCTTCCGATGATCAATTTTTTTATCAGTAATTTTATCAATCAATTTATTTTGACCAGTTATTATTTAATTCATCCTTTTGAATTCATCCATAATTCTTTAAAAAAAAAATGGTAATGACAAATATTTCATTGATATACAATCTTTAATTTGCTTATTTTATTTTTCCTTTCTCGATTTTATAACTTTCCATTCAAATATACTGTACATCATTTTTTAAATACAGTAAATTCTTTACTGTATTTCTATTATTTGCAGTGGAATTTGGTACGCATTGCAACTGCAATATTTTTCCTTGGATTGCAATTCTTTCATGTAAGTTAATTTGATTTTTCATTTTTTAAATATCAACGCTTATAATTTGTAAAACTAGCTAATAATAAGTTAATAATAAATTAAGTAATAGGTTAAGTTAATAATAAATTAAAATGATATATATATGATCGGTTAGTAGATTATTCAAATTAAATCAATTTTTTTTTCAATACTATATATTTATCATTAATCATTTAAACTATTTATCATTTCAATTACTTTTCTTTTTTTCCATTAATAATTTGATATGATTTAATTAATAACTTGCTCATTTGTTTTTTTTTATTACTTTTACTTGCATTAATTTATTGTATATTATCAATTACCTTTATATTTAATCATTTACTTATGTATTATCAATTAATTGTTGGCCTAATTATATACTTACATATTGTTTTTATATTTATTATTACTTCATAAAAGTTCTAATATTTTATATCCTACTCATATACTCATATATCTTCTACTCACATATATTCTACTCATACTTTATTTCTTACTTTTATCATATCTTTCACTCATACTCATATATTTATATATAAAAATTTTTAGTGTTCAATTATTTCACATTTTGCACTTTATATTTATTTATGCACTTAATTGCAGTTATTGATAAAATAATTATTCTTTTTTCCAGTTCATTACACCTGAAATTAATTGTTTTCTTTTTCTCAATCATTTTCTTTTGCTATTAATTAAATATTGTACTTTATACTTATTAGATTTTACTTGAAAAAAGTGATAGTGTTTGTTTGAAATTGTTTATTAACTCATTCATTCATTGAAAGAAGAAATGATAATTAAATCAATGATAAAGGAAAGCAATTCTAAGAGTAATTGTGGGGAAAGGATAAGATTGGAAGTTTGGAATAAATTTGAACAATTTCATATTTTCATGAAAACTTGTTTATAAATCATTCCTTTCAATATTTCCATCCATCAATTATCATTAATAGTACTACCTTTTCTCTCTCTCTCTCTCTCTCTCTCTCTCTCTCTCTCTCTCTCTC